>JAOXYI010263971.1:0-17181 GCA_028566495.1 Lithophaga antillarum
AGTTATGCCTCTTGAAGATGAGAAAAACTGTGAAATTATTGTTGTTAGTGTACTAGCACTTTCAGTCCTCAACAGATTCTAGCCAAATTTATACTAAAGCTTTATATCAACGATTTCTCAGTCACTTTCGAAAACCAGAATTTTCAGACAAGTATTATCACAGTTATGCTCCCGAAGATGTGAAAAACTGCGAAATTATTGTTGTTAGTGCAGTAGCACATTCATTCCTCTATAGATTCAAACCAAATTTGTACTGAAGCTTTACATCTACAATATCTCATTCAAGTTTGAAAACCAGAATTTTCTGACAAGGATTGCCAGAGTTATGCCCCTGAAGATGTAACAAAATGTAAAATTATCATTGTTAGTGCACTAGCACTTTCAACAGATTCAAACAAAACTTATACTGAAGCTTTATATCAACAATATCTCAATCAAGTCCGAAAACCAGAATTTTCCGACTTAGTCGGACTAGGATGATCAAAGTTACTGTATGTCCCCTGAAATGTAAAATAATCATTGTTAGCGCACTAGCACTTTCATTCCTCAGTAGATTCAAACCAAATTTGTACTTAAGCTTTAGATCAACAATATCTCAGTCAAGTTCGAAAGCCAGATTTTTCAGACAAGGATTATTAGAGTTATACTCCCTGAAGATGTAAAATAATGTAAAATTATCATTGTTAGCTCACCAGCACTTTTATTCCTCAACAGATTCAAACCAAATTTATACTGAAGCTTTATATCAACATATCTTAGTCAAGTTCAAACCCAGAATTTTCAGACAAGGATAGCATCAGAGTTATGCCTCTCAAGATGTGAAAAAAATCGTAAAATTATCGTTGAATGTACTACCTTTTTCATTCCTCAACAGACCAAAACCAAATTTATGCTGAAGTTTTATATCAACAAATCTCAGTCAAGTTCGAAAACCCGAATTTTCGGACAAGGGATATCAGAGTTATGACAGATATTAAAAAAACTGTAAAGCTATCGATGTTAGCGCATTAAAACTTTCATTCCTCTGCAGATACTTACCAAAATCGTCTTAGATATTGTCTTTCAGACTGATGTAGTTTAAGAAAAGATGCGACTTGGCTTATGTATCTATGATGCTGTCACAATTTTCTAATTTCTTTTGTGACAGATATTTAAGTCAGATTAAGTTCTAAATTAAAAAGAATGTTTCCAAAGAAGTATTTTAATAGTCGCGTTATTTAGTAATATAAAAAACAATCAAGTTTTGCAAAACGACATCCAGGGTTTCCTCTGAGTTGATGTTTTTTCTTTTGTATGTTGTAAAGAATAAAATATGAATGATACTGAACGACAACTTCAGTTTTGTCTAAAGAGACCTGGAAAGAAAATACTAGTAGAGTACTAACCAGTGATCTGAAGCCGATAGTTCAGTTAATGGAAGTCAAATCCGAGGAATGAATTTCTAAAAATGAATTTAATTTTCAATTTGAAGACTGTCGAGATCCAACTTTGCAACATGCGAAAACTAAGACCTGACCCTGACAGCAATCTTTACAGTATCCAATTCAAATCGTGACGACAGAAATTCCTGTAATTTAATGTTAACTCTCACTTCTTCATCTTAAATGTAGGATGTTGGTTTGATTTAGTTAATAAACTTGCATTTCCTTCCGTCACATAATCGCTCACAGCCAAGTGTTGAATAGTACTTAATATTTTACAGTAGCATATAACACCCAATTGAAGTTTGACATAATTTATATCGCGCTCTTGCTAGTTCAAAATTATGGAACAATTGTATATGATCCGCAAGGCAATCATTTACGAAAACTGTTGATGTTGTGCATCATCATACCCTTCGCCCTCAAGCGTTTAAAACTTCGCCAATTGCAAGTATGACTGTTACGCCAAGAAAACCCTTTTCTTGAAATTCAAATATCAAACGTGGTTCAGTATACTAATAAATATACGATGTAGTATAGCGAAGTTATTGTCAAACTCATGAGTCCAAAGGAAAACACAAACACATTAGTACAAAAACAGTCTGGATTGCATGAACTCCAAAAGGATTGAGTTAGGTACGTCGATATCCTTTTAAACTTATATATTTCAATCTTTTTCTAACAAAATTTAAAACAAAAAACATTTGACAGAAATATTTGGACTTGCAGATTGGCACCAAACTGCACGAAGTTCATTTGTATTGGCAAAGGTTTATATACCTGTGGAAAAAGTCTAAAAGACCAAGTTAAAGTATATTCGTATTGGAAACTAGACAACCACTGACTCTTAGCTACTTAAGGGTAAGGATGCCTATAATTGTATCCGTGCCAATACCGAATCTCTGTACAATGTTTTATCCGAATGAGCAGACGTGCCCATTACCAGACATTAGCGCTACAACTTTGCATAACTATCAAATTTATTTAATGTTTCTGCAGACTTATTTATAAACTCTTTAAAGGAAGTTTATCGATTTCCAAAATATCGACTTCATTTTCGTAGCATTCTACTTTTTTATACTTAACGTTTCAGTTGTACAATGAAATGAAATGTTCTGCATAAATTTTTTCTAATGTTTTGTTAATCAATGGATGTTTTGTCCTTGTTTATCTATTCAGTTTGCATATTGTTACTATTTTAACATGGTAAGTATTTTCTAAAATAACAACGTCATAACAAAAAAAAACAAAAAAACAAAAACCAAAAAAAAAAAACAAAAACCAAAAACCAAAAAAAAAAAAACAAAAATAATAACAAACAAACAGAAAACAAACAACAACACAAAATAATCTGGCCAAATTTACATGATATTCTATATCATAGATTTCTTCATTTTTCAGCATATTCAAAGCATGTTATGCTTTTTACCTTCCGACATGAAAACATTACTGTGAGATAACCATTTAAAACAAATAATTTGGAAAGGATTTATAATGCAGTTATTTTTTTCCAATTTAAGACGTGATGACAACCATTTCCCAGGAAGAAGAGAACTTTGTTCGCCAGTCCATGCTACTGACCGGTGTAGCACCCAAAGCTGTACGTGTTCTGTTTGACAGAGAATTTCCTCCACCACTTCAAACATTTGTTACTAGACAACATGTAAAACTGCAAGACTTATACTGTAAACGTATAATCAACAGTTATCAATGGAAAACTCTTAAAACAGGTAATGGTTATTTTCTTCTGTGAATGTAAATATCCATTAAATAAAAATGTCATTTGAGAAAGGTTTAGAAAGTATCAAATCTATGTGTCAAAACTACATCATGGATTATTATTCAGATACACGTATTTGGACGAAAAATATTGACATTTACGTACAATATAATATAAACATCTTGTAGTTTATTCTAATGCTAGCTAAAACCCTTTGCAATTTAAATACTATAAATTATTAGTTGTATGTCTTATTCAAGATGATCAATAATAATAATCAGTAGTGCAGTGAAAGCCAAAATTATTTTGTGTGCTTCTCCTTCTTAAATGAAATTACTTAATATTTCTATTAACTTTGTGCTAATTCCTCAGCATCTTGTACTGTACTTAGAACGTAGCCAAAAGCATGTTGACGGCATATAGCTTCGCCTGTTTTTCCACAAATTAGTCTACAACCAAGCTTGTAGATGATATGTTTTCTCTATCAACTGTCATTAATAGACGTTTCTATCATAATTATGAAGTTCGAATGAAAAAGAAAACTAAAAGATACACAGCAATCAGAGATTGCACATCCCCCGCTTCCCCCAAGTCGTAATGCACTAAAAGGGAAAGGAATTAACCCGAACGACGAAATCTGCAGTACAAAAAGTGGTAAGAATGTTCCCACTGTAAGGATCAACCAGTGAACTTGTCTTTCATAAGAAGTAAGAAAATATAAGGTTTAGGGTGTGGATCTAAACTGTTTTTGAGAAACTTAAAATTTCTGTTATGAGTGGGTTGGGCGAACCCCCTCCCGGGATTAGCCACGCAACTCAAGATTTCTATTGTGAGGGGATAGGGCAATTCCCCTCTTTGGGATTAGCCATGCAACTCGTCGTTTCATGAAGAACAAGAAATATGGTATAGGGGTGAGGATCTAAACTGTTCTTGAGATACCTTTAGATTTCTTAGATGACCATCCCAAATTATTCATGCAATTCGTCTTTTCCCCGGGGATGACCATGAAGCTCGACTTCTGATAAGGAAAAAGAAAATATATGGTTTAGTGGTGGGGATCTGAACTGATCTGAACTGTTTTTGAGATAACTTAAGATTTCAGATCTGAGGGTGTAGCCCCACCCCAGGGACAGGAATTAAAATTCCGAAACCTTCGGCACAGACAACTCCTACAGTGTTACTAGTGCACCTAATTTCATGTTTCTGTCTTCTACGGTGTAAGAGGAGTTCTTGGACATTCGATTTTTGACATATTTGGAACCCCTAAGGGCCGCGCCCCCAGGGGTGGTACCGAAATTCTTACACCATTATTTAACCTGGCAGACATAATGCAAGTTGTGATATAAGTTTTAGCATCCTAGCTTACATAGTTCAGGAAATTTCCTTATTTCTTGCATATCGCGAAATTCGTTTTTCGCTCATAATTTGGCCCCAGGGGGTCGGATTTATATGTGGAGATTCCATTCCCTACTACATCACATACCCTATCATACTGCCAAGTTTCAAGATTCTATCTTTTACGGTCTCAGAGAAATCGCTGGCCACTACAGACGTATGTACGGACGTACGAACGGACTGCATTAGATGATCTGCCCGCTTTTCATAAGCGGAGGGGTAACAACAGGAAATTTATTATTCATGGTTTATTACAGGATCTCCAGTGTCAACAGATTTTGACATTACATTAATGTTATGCCTGATCCGTAATTTTTCAACCATACCTAAACCCGTAAATGGATTTGATTCCATGCCATTCCAAACAGATAAAAGTGAAGGTGCTGATTTAGCACGTATGAAATATTACAGAAATAAAATGGCGCATATGGACGTCAACAGAATTCCCAATACTGATTTTGTAACAGAATGGACTGAGGTAGCCGAGGTAATTATAAATAACCTATAATGTAAATCAAAAACAAATATGAATATTTTGCAAATAACTTCGGTTAAGACGGCTTTTAAGTGTTGTGTACTAGTGTTGTCACACTTAAAATTTTAAATGTAGCATAGACAACCTTACATTTAAATCAACTAGATCAGAAGACTTTCAGACCGCTAAGAGTTCATATTGATTTGCTTTCTAGGTCGGAATAAAGCAGATGTGGACAAATGTCAAGGTTAACCTGGAACATAGACTTGGATCTAGTTCTGGATCACTGAAACCAGTGTAACATACCAAATCAGCTTTAAACTAGATTATGATATAAGCCAGCTGTATGTATTCAGATGTCTTTGCGTCTTTTCATATCTGTATTGTTAACTTAACTTACTTTCCATTCTATTGAATAAAAGTGAAACTACTAAACGTTTGGCGCCAGCTTTTCCGAAAGAGTTTTTTTCTTTCTTATTGTAGTGTAATCTAAGTTAATTTCCAGGTACTCACTCTACTTGCTGTGCTGCTTGGAAATGCATTACATTAAGGTCTGGTCTGCTACGGAGGCAAACGCAAATTGAACAGACTTATGTTTGATCTGCTATGCATCACGTGAACTTCTACATCTGTTACAAATTTCCATTTACTGAGCAAACATTTGAACTGGTTTAAGTTATTATTATTGTGAGATAAGTCTATGTCCACCGGTCTAATATATACATATCTATCGCACAAGAATGGAATAATATTTGTTGCTATTATAATGTCTGTAACGTAGTTGATAGAAATCCTCCTCTGATAATTCACCGTTCTCCAGTTATGCAGGTGTTTTATGTCTTTATCTGAAGGAGGTATAACGTCATGCTCAGCAGTTTTACGGCTTATGTGTATCTTAGCGACCAGTTTAATTGGTGTAGGAAGCCAGCATACCCAGGCGGAATAACCGATCTTCGACAAGCAACTGTAAACTTTTTCAAAATAGATACGAGTCGAGTGCATCATGTTTGCATAAAGTCAGGTGTGCAAGTGTATGATTCCATTTCATTGATTAATTTATGCAGAGTAACTAATCTTTCGGTAGATAGTGAATTTTGCCTGAATACGAAATCATATTGTGCATATTGTTGTCTCTATTGATATTGCCTAGTAAAATAATTTCATACATTTTGCAACTCGTTCTGATGAGATAAATTAAGGAATGTAGGAAGTAATTAACAAGTGTCAATTAGATGAATTTTTTAAGGTTTTCCGCGAATTATCGTAAACCAAATGTGACGGGAATGATCCTTGGGTGGTCTACATTCTAAATTGTGCCTGTTGACCCCGTACTCTATCCAAAATGGCCGCGACCGTGGGATATAGTTTAACGTAAGATCCTATGGGAAAAATATGCAAAAACTGTCGAGCCAGTGTAAACCAAACAAGACAGGAATGGTCCTTGGGTGGTGCACTTTCAAAACTGTACTTGGTGACACCGACATCCGTCAAAGATGACCGCCATCGTAGGATATAATTTAACATAGGACCCTATGGGGAAATACGTGTAACAATCTTCTCCTTTAAAACCACTGAGCCGGTTGAAACCAAATATAGCAGGAATTGCCCTTTGGTTGTTCACATTCCAAAGTGTATCCGACATCAATCCAAGATGGACGAAACCGTGGGACATAGTTTAACATAGGATCCTATAGGAAAATAAATTTTAAAAAATCTACTCCTCTGACCGATGATCCCGATCTAACTCCAAGGTGGTTACCACTTGGGAGAGTTTAACATGGACCCTATGGGAAAAATGTATAAAAATCCCCTCATCTGAAACTGTCAAGCCAGTTTAAACCAAACATGACAAAAGGAATAGTCCGTGGATGGGTCATTTTTAAAACGGTGTATGATGACTCCGACTTCCATTCAAGATGTCCATCGTTATAGGATATAATTTAAAAGAAGAACCTATGGGAAATATGTGTAACAATCATTCCATCTGAAACCACTCAGCCAGTTTCAACCAAACATGGCAGGGATGGTGCTATGGCTGTCTACAGTCTAAATTGTGTCCGTTGACACCGACCTCAGTCCAAGATGGCAGCCACCATGAGACATTTTAACATAGGATTCTATGGGAAAAATATATAAAAATCGTCTCCTCTGCAACAGTCAAGACAGTTTAAAACAAACATGACAGGGATGGTCCTTGGATGGTGCACTCTCAGAATGTGTCAGTCCTGTGATACTGACCCCCATCTAAGATGGCTACTGCTTTAGAATATAATTTAACACAGGACTCTTTGGGAAATACGTGCAAAAATCTCCTCTGAAACCACTGGGGCAATTTTAACCAAACGTTTCAGGGATTGTCCTTTGACGACCCACTTTCTAAATTATGTCTGTTGACCACAACATCAATCCAAAATGGCTACCGCCGTGGAATGATGTAGTTTACATTAAGGACCCTGTAGAAAAGTATATAAAAATCATCTCCTCTGAAACTGTCAAGCCAATTGAAACAAATGTTGTCCTTTGGTGGTCCACTTTCTAAATTGTGTTTGTTCACCCCGACCTCAGTCCAAAATGTTTGCGACCAGGGAAAGTTTAACATAGTACCCTATGGGAAAATATATATACAAATCCTCTTTTCTGAAACCATAAAGCCACTTTATACCAAATGTGACAGGGATGATTCTTGGGTTGTCCATTTTCAAAATGATGTCTGGTGAACCCAGTCACCTTCCAAGATGGCTGGCACTATAGAATATAATTTAACATAAGACCCTATGGGAAATATGTTTAAAATCTTTGCCTCCGAAATCACTTAGCTGGTTGAATTCAACCATGCCAAGGGTGGTCCTTGGATGGTCCAATTAATAAATTATGTCTGTTGACTGCGATCTCAATTCAGGATGGCCATCAACATGGGACATATTTTAACATAAGGGAAAAATATATAAAAATCTGCTCTGAAACCATGAAGCCAATTTATAACCAATATTACAGGGGTGGTTCTTTGGAGGTCCACTTTGAAAACTGTGTCTGGTGATCCCGACCGCCAAGACGGCTACCACTGTAGGACAACATAGACCCTATGCTATGGGAAATATGTGTAAAAATCCTCCCTGAAACCACGGAGCCAATATAAACCAAATGTGGTAGATTTTTAAAAAATCAGAGAAATGTTTCTTAAAAACTTTAAAGCTTGAACTTCAAAAGTTTTGTCCAAACATAGGTCAGTGCAGAACCAGGTGAGCGATAGAAGCTGTCATGAGCCTCTTGTTTTCAAATTCATTTATTTTATGCATTCTATTATTCCACTGAACATTTCGCTGATGAAAAATATATTGATAGTGATACTGACGGTAAAGCGATTTATTTTCACATTGCATCATCTCACGAATCATACTTTGTGTGTGCATATTTATGATGCGATGTGACACAATATTGTATAAAAAAGATGTGTTCAAGACAACACGAAGCTATCAATCCTCGAGTGTGATTTGAAACTGACGATTCGACAACTTTTGTGTCATGAAAATATCCTGATCAAATATCGGATATCTATAGAACCTTTGACTTGGTTTCATTTTTTAAAAGTTACCACTATCCTTTAATCCATTCAATTAAAAAAAGAAAATATACAAGGTACTTAAAAGTTTTATAATACTGACTTTACTGGGAGAGAATAATTCTGATTATCAATTTGAATTATTTTTAGGCTATAGGGAGGATTGGAGGTCAGATTTTAGCACAAGAATGTCAAAATCTGCGAATAGCGAAGCTTGACCAATCAAATCAGGAAGTAATGTTAGAAGTGAAAAAATCTGTTGAAGAAATAAACGCGCTGAGAACTGAATTGGATCAATATAGAACAGAACATAAAGAAGAAATAAGTCAGATTAGAGAAACCCAAAGTAAAAAACTGGAAGAAATGAAAGAAAAGCATGAAAAAGAACTTGAAGATATTAAAAAGGTTAAGCAAGATCCAATTCCGAAAGCTCAGAGAGGTAATTTTATTTTGCGGATTTCATTAGAAGAACAGTATTGGAAATATACTAAATACATTTGTATACTAATCAAAAATGCATACGATATACTATAGTTTGGGAGAATCGCTCAGGTTGTCTAAATGGGTTCATACACAATAAATAAGTTTGATTAAACATGTATCAAACAGCGGTTGACCGTGTATGGTAGCTTTCAATATGTTTGGTCTAACAATTTTGAGGAATGAAAAAAGTTCAGTCTCATCCAACTTTCGTGAAACATTTTAGACCGTGTATGATGCTCATCAAACTTTTGCAACGACATTTGATCACAATTAATCAATCACTTTGCATGTTAAAATCAATTGATTGATTAAATTCCTTCTACAGCTAAAGTAACAATACCAATCTGGAACTATATATAGGTTGCCAAAGTGTTATCTATCCTCACATCTCATACACTGAGATGTGGCAAAGGAATAATCCATAATTTCTCAATGATAAATGTTTAAGTATGTTTTCGTTTCTTAAAATAAAGAGTTTTCGTATCGCTTTCGACTGACAAGAAACAGAAATATCCGTATTTAACATGTAGGTCCTCAATGAATCTACTTTATTTGTCTCGACTGAGATAAATGTTGCTGAAGGCGAGACATAGGTATGCGTTAACAACGGTAGTGGTGATGGCATTAACTTTGCGTCATTTTGAGATTAGCTCCATTTCTCAGTAACCACACATCATAGACCAACCATATCTGGTCCTCACATTCATCAGAGGATGTACATGTCAGCTTGACACACGTCACTTGACCTTGCCTCATTTTCATGGTTCATTTACATTGTTATATTTAGGTCACAGTTCTTTATTAGCTTCATATCTCAGTAACTACACATCATACACCAACCATATTTGGTCCTCCTATTCACCAGAGGATGTGCATGTCAACTAGCATCATGACACTTGACCATGATCACATTTTCAAGGTCCACTGACCTCGTTAAATTTGTTTTGCTATTAGTATTTCTCAGTAATCACGCGTCATAGACCAAACATAGTTGGACCATACATCCATTAGCAGATGTGCATATCAGCTCGACACATGTTACTTCACCATGACCTAAATTTCACGGTGTGTTGACTTTGTTAAATTTACGTCAAAGTTTCAAGATTCGTCCCATTTCTCAGTAACTAGACATCTCTGACAACCATGTTTGTTCTTCCACACATTCAACAGAGAATGCACAAGTCAGCTGGACACACTTAACTTGACGTTGACCTCATATTCATGGTCCATTGACTTTGTTAACACTTTAGCCGCGTCAGATAGAAATCGACCTTAAGTAAAACGCTATATGTACAAGTACAATGTATTATACCCAGTTTGACTGTCAAAGATGCGAGGATATTCCGGAACCATTTTACAATTATGTTCTTTTTGGGAGAAACCCATTGTATGCAATGCAGTTCAGTACTTACTGTCAAGTTATCAAGCCTGTTTTTATTGTCTAATTTCCTCATCAAAGAGAACAGAGTACATGTAAATTGTACATGTAGTGATTGCATAAGGTCGACTTCTATCTGACGCAGCTCATTTGTATACATCAGGTTTTCATTATGTGGCTTCATTATTAGTAACCATGCATCACTGATCAGCCATATCCATACACTGTTCAGGGGATGTACATGTCAATCTGACAAATGTCACATAATCTTGACCATAGTGTTGCAATCTATGGTTTTTTTTAACTTGGCTGAATTGCAGGCAAGACATATTTGGGTGTCCACCTTTCTTCTGTCAATACGACAACACGAAAACATGACAATTCACACAACAACTCGAGAATGCAACAAAATTAAGGCAAAATCATGACAAACAAACACGAAGACATAATTGTGTGTCCATCCTTGTTTCTTTTTTTCTTTTTTTTTGACATCTTTAATTTAATTACATAGAATACGCTCTGTACAGGAAAAAATTACCACTTCCTGTAACTAATCTGTAATTTAACTTAATTTAACTGTCTTTTGGGAATGCTCTTTCGAAACAGTAAGCCTCAATTAAATAAATAGCTATGCATGTCTATACTATACTGTTTTCGAGACGACAACACAACCGTAGAACAATCTGACGACGCATCAATATGACAATACAACACGACAATGTGATAATATGACAACACAACAATATGACAGCGCACACAACAACTCAACAACACAACAAAATTAAGGCAAAAACACGACAAACAGATATATTTGTGTGTCCATCCCTTTTTTCTTTGTTTATTCGTTTTTTATGAAGTATTATTTTAATTACATGGAATATTTTCTGTACAGGAAGAAATTACCGATTCCTGTAACCGGTAACCGATAATTTAATTGTCTTTTAGGAAAGCTCTTTCGGAACGATAAGCTTGCATTAATAGATAACTATTCTATGCATAACTGTGCTATTCCGTTTTCGAGGCGACAACACAATAATGCAACAATTTGACGACGATCAATAGACAATACAACACAACAATACAACAATGTACACAACAACTCGACCACACTATAAAATTACCCCGGTAAGGCAAAAATCATGACAAACAAACACGAAAACATGAAGGGTTTCTTTTTCGTAAATTTGCCTTGTCTTTACATGTTTTCATGTCTTCGCGTTGTGTTATTGTGCTCTCTTTTGTTGTGTTGCAGGGATGGTCCTTCGGTGGTCCCTTTTCGGAAATGTATCTGTCCTCTATTCAGGATAGCCATTGTTACTAAAAATAGAAAAATAAAATGTCCTTATGCAAATAATCACTTAAAAATCTTTTCCTTTGAAACCACTTAAAATGAACTCCTTTGAAACTACTCAGCCAAATAGAACCAGACTTTGGTGGAATGGTCCATGGGTGGTGCCCTTTCAAAATTTTTGAGATGGCTGCTGTTATTAAAAGGAGAAAATATCATAAATAGCCAACACGGCTTTGTTTGCCCACAGAATAAGACCAAATTTGAACTGTAGGTGTATGGTAAAGAGTTGTTAAACATATATTACATTTCCAAAAAATGTTCATTTTGCCGATATTTCCCAAATATATAAATTAGACATAATTTGCCAAATATTCTCTTAAAAGTACTCTGTAACTACTCAGCCGAATAGAAAAGGACTTTGGTAGAATGATCCTTTCAGAATGTTTTCGATATCCCAACCCAACATCAAAGATGGCTGCCATTACTCAAATAGAAAATATTATAAATAGCCAATATGGCGTCGTTCGTCCACAGAATGAGATCAAATTTGAAATGTAAATGCACGTTAAAGTGTTGTTAAACCTTTATGAAAAAATTTCCACTTTTCGCCAATTTTTGCCAAATATGCTAAATAGCATAATTATTTAAACTAAAATTTTCTTATAAATCGACTCTTCTGATGCTTCTCCACCAAACTGAATCAAACTTTTGTGGAATAGTCCTTGGGTGATTCAGAATTATATGCAAGATGCCAGTCATTAGTGAAAGTAGATAATATTGAAATTGTTTTTTTCTCCAACATCATATTTTGATGCAGTTTTTCCAGTTTGATTCCTTAAAGGGAAGACCCTCAAGAGCATGTCAACGGATTTAATGTAAATCTCTCGAAGACCGATTCTGGTTATATTTGAACACAATGTTCATTGCCACAAAATACAGGTCAAGTCGATAACTGGTGTTCAGTCGATCTTTTCACAAAACGTCGTAAATCGTAAACGTAATCGTAAGTGTGGTGTTAAGAGTTTCGACCGTTTCACTAAGAATTAAGACTTAAGACTTGCAATAAAAGTTCATTGAAAACTCACGACTGGGTTAAGGCAACAGTAAATCTTAATCATAAGTCGCACATACTATAGGTGTTCCAGAATTATGCATATTGAAATATAAAAATTACTTAAATTTGACGCAAAAAATCATTTCTTGGAAATCATACATATAGAGATCTTAAGCTGGTATACAAGCACATCACAATGTATTGCATCACATTTCATACGTCACACTGTGAACTGCACAACTGGCAAAATATGTATGACTGTACCATTAGCCCGCATTTATTTTCTCAACGCTTCGTAAATATAAGGCATATCTGATATCAAAATAAAATGCAGATCAAAATATTACCGGCCTCTAAAATATGCAAAAGCGTCGAAAGATGGCGGTAATGCATCACATTTTTATTTACCAATGGGTCTTCAACATGGAGTCAAAATTTTAATAAAAGACATTTTTTAAACTTGTTTTTGCAAAAACACGTAAAACTTAACGCAGTATTGCTTTATTTCTGTCATATGGCGTAAGCTTGTAAGCTTGATACGTGTAGTAGCTGAATAAATTGCGCATAAGCCGTGTCCAGACTAGTAAGGCTTTGCATTTTACACGACAATAATGACTTTGAACAGAAAACAGGTGGAAATGTAAACATGAATTCACCTTTAAAATCGTATTTAGTGAACAGTGCATGTTCTAAGCTTTAATTTTATGGCAAAACTGTTTAGAATGCATTAAATTTGTATCAAAATTTTCACCGTCGTATAACAAGTTTCAAAATTTCTTCCTTCCAATTTTTATGACGTTTAAAAACGTTACTATAGACTTAAAATAGAATTTCCTGTTACTATCAGGTAAAATCATACACAGTATCCATAGATCTTGATTTAATTCAGAATTCCCGCAATTCAAATGTTCAAATCCGTCCCCAACATCCCCTTTTGTTTTTCTCAGTATTACAAGTATAACGAAAGACGAACTCTTTAACGATTGGACAATTTTATTTTTTTTACAGCTGGTATTAACAAGTTTTTGGAAACTGTAAAATAAGTTATTTCTGAACCACGTGAACATGCGAAAATTAAATACAAATACAACAAGAGGGGAAGTGCAGCATACTCGGACTATTGTTTCTCTGTGTATACAGACGTACAATCTTAATTTCATGTTTTAAATGCAAATCATGTATATCAGGGCTAAATTTTTCTGTACATGCACATTCAGGTCGGGGTAGTACAACGTTAGTTCAGAAACTACAGACAAATGTACACACAATTTGCCGGCCTACTGACAAAAATCTTAATTAATTAGTTAGTTACAATGTAGTGGGAGGTGTTTAACGTCCTACGCCGACAACTTAATACCCTTGGTTGAACGGAATCATAATTTCACCAAATGTCAATTATTATGTTTTCCCTAATATTTTAACGAAAAGACTAGTAATTAAAGCATATTAATGCAAGTTCGGCACTTGTCAAAACAGTTTTATATCTTATCTCATTTGTCATATTTAATCAACAGAACGATATTAACAAAAGACCGCATTAAATACGGTTCCAAACAATCCAAAACCGCAGAAGATATTTCTAGTAAAGGAGATAATTAATTGTTTCAGAAACTCTCACCTATGCCTACCTACCTGCATAGGTTTTTTCACACCAGCAGCGGATCCAAGATATCTGCTAGCAGGGTAGGGCCCACCCCAAAAATTCTTTCTGACAAGCAAAAATGAAAAAAGAAAAAATGTAGGTGTTATGTGAAAAACTATAGTGTTTTGTCATGATCGTACTTTTGGGGTCTATATTTTGCATGTATTTATTGGGGGTACACATCTATTTTTCCCTTTGTTTGACGGGGACGTGCGGCAAAAGCCCCAGGAAACATATTCCATTTAATTCCAGAGTTCATCAAAAATATATATCCCAAAAATATATAATTTTAATGAAACCTACAGACCCAGATTTAATCAAACATAAAAACAGTATCTGAATTCTTTCAAATAGGCAATTACAAACCCAAATAAAACACATCTTGAATAAATACAACCCAAATTAAAAGGTTAGACAAAAACATAACCCCCAGTTAATATCAGTAGCTCTAGAAACCGACCCAAATTTGCCGCATGTCCCCGTGTAGGTTTATCCATCTCCCCTCTGATGCCGTATCTAAAAGGGTTGTATATTGTGCAAATCTATTGAAGATGATTATCATTTCCAATAATGTTGTTAGATTGACAAAAAATTCTGAAATACATAAATTTTTGCCGGGGAGAGGGGGAGGGAGTCCAGACGGCTTACGAGACGATCGGTGAAATCCCCGATCTTGAACATGTGTCTGGAAACCTTCAAACATAACGTTGGTTAAATGGGCTCACACCAAAGACAGTGGTGTTGTCAGACTACTGGTCATGAGTCATCTACCTTAATCACTTCACTTGTCCATTCATTTTATCAGTATTAAAGTGTTGATAGATTGTGTCATCGTTCCATAATTTGGGATGTGGCGATTGAATTTTGTAAAAGGATAAAAGCTTTGGTCTCATATGAATGCTTAGATGGTTAAAGTAAAACGAACATGCTAAAAATTGGTCTGTTTACTTTTCCGGTTTATTTTAAACAGTTTTAATAGTTTTAAACTGTCTGGAAAAAATCTACATCTAGAACACTAAATATATAGCTGAAAGTAGCGACTAATTTTTTAATGTTTTTTTGTCATATCGTTATATTTGTCTTTCGCAAAAAATTTTTACAGAATTTTATTGGAAAGTTCCTGTATAACGTCTAAGTATCTGTAAATTAAAAATACTAGAACAGTCGTGTCGATATCTGACCTAAATTTAAAACTAACTTCCACTTTTCCAAAGACCAACCTCTTTACGAAAATGCGGCAAATTATACGAGATACAACAGATACAAATAAAACAGAAACACATTCAAAATAACACTGAAATAAATAAAATCGATCGACTTCTTTTTAATTTTCTGCCTGGTAAGTGTATGTATATTCTGGTAAAAATATGTGTAAATGTGGCAACGGGTACTATACACATCAAGATGGGCAGGGAAGAAAAGTCATGTCGACGTCAAATTGAGACATTTACGACGCTACGCTGATATGCATATTACCGTGCGACGTACGACATATCATACACCTAACTAGTAGTACATGTATCGTCCCCCTAACTAGTAGTACATGTGTTATCAGCCTAACTGATAGTACACGTATCATCAGCCCAACTAGTAGTACATGTGTCGTAAGCCTAACTGGTAGAACATGTATCATCAGCCTAACTAGTAGTACATGTACCATCAGTCCAACTAGTAGTACAAGTACCATCAGCCTAACTAGTAGTACAAGTACCATCAGCCTAGCTAGTAGTACAAGTACCATCAGCCTAACTAGTAGTCCAAGTATCATAAACCTAAATAGTAGTGCATGTATCATTAGCTGAACCAGTAATGCATGTACCATCAGCCTAACTATTAGCGCATATACCATCAGTCTAACTTATAGTGCATATATCATCAGCCTAACTAGTAATGCATGTAGACATGCAGGTGTTCTGCCGTTATAGCCTAGTAGCCATCTTATGTCGGAATTCTAACACATACGGGTAGATATGTTGAGAAATACCCAATTAGGAAGATCTCGTATCTTTTACATTGACGAAAGATCTGAGATCTTCTGGATGAAATGAAGACAAATGGATGGTGATTACCTGTACTGATATAGACAGAGGAATAGATAAGGAGCGGAAAAGCAATCTATAGTACGTGTATCATTAGTTTAGCTATAGTAATACATGTAGTACGTGTTTCGTTATCCTAACTAGTAGTAAATGTATCATCATCCTAACTGCTAGTACAGGTATCACCAGCCTAACTAGTAGTACATGTATTATCAGCCTAACTAGTAGTACAGGTATCACCAGCCTACCTGGTTGTACATGCACAATTAGCCTAGCTACTGTAGCACGTGATCAGTCAAACTGGTGGTAGGTATATCATCATTTGAATTATAGTAATAAATGTATCATTAGCCAAAATATTGGTATAGATGTATGATCAGTATAGCTATAGTAATACATGTATCATCAGTCAAAGCAGAATATTATATATTCAGAGTTAAAATCGTATTTTTTATCTTTTTAATCCTTGGTTTCGTAAAAATTTGAAAAAAATAAAAAATATCCTTCAACACTTATAAATAATTCTACTAAATATATAATTGATCAGATGATAGTATCAGAAAAAAATTTAAGTAAAACTTGGTTTTTGAAAGACATGCAGCCTGATACGACAATGTAGAGAAAGGGGCAAAAACGTACATAAAACCTAAGTAGGAGGGCCACAATGCGAATATGTATTGAAAAGTACCTAAAAATTCAGATGAAATCCATTTAGTGATTTACG
>JAOXYI010263972.1:0-10674 GCA_028566495.1 Lithophaga antillarum
ATGATGTCTGATTAAATCCTTTAATTTCACTTTCAGATATGTTGATGATATGCTGTCTCAACAATCCTCATTTCAGTGCGCGTTTACATCTCGTATATCATAGTGAACTTGAGATAAAGGATACTACAGACACTAGAAGGTCTCATATTTAGATCTTTTCCTGGAAATTGACAACTTCCCTTTCCCGAGTAGTAATATAACCTCTACGCCGGCATATCGAGTTTTCGTGTCTCAGTTGGTACGCTATGACAGAGCCTGTTCTAACTACAAGAATTTCTCTGATAGGGGTATACTTCTGACCCCAAAAACTACTCAAGCAAGGATATGAGGAAGAAAAGTTGAAATCTTCGCTTAGCAAGTTTTACGGTCGTCATCACGAGTTGATGTAACATTTCAGCGTGTCAATTTGCAGCGGATGTATTTTGGTCATCCTAGATCCTACATGTATCCATCTGTATTTACTACCGACTGTTTCCTGAACCTTGTTGTGACATGATTTTGGGGTGACCTTTGCGTAGCAAAAGATGCTTACCCTGTCGATGCACCTGGTGTCACTCCTTTTTGGAGTTCATGCAATCCCAACAGTTTGTACACTTGGATTTGTCATCTTTAATGGACTGGCGAGGCGAACTGATTTTGGTATACTACTTTTTATATTTATGATAAAAACATTAACGAAAGACAAAGAATCAATGGGATTCGATATTTTGACGTAGAACAGTCACCAACTGCACCCTTTAAATACCTGGAGTGACAAGGTATTACAAGATATATGAAAAACAACGAACGAACAATCAAACAAACAAAACCACAAATATAATACATTAACCGAGTGATCACAGACTAGGAAACAATCACATTCGCGGTCTTGTCCTCTGGATGTATGATGTTTTTAAAGACTGACTCCAGTAACCTTCTCATTCTATCCCCCTATAAAGTCTAACGGAACTATAATCAGCACATTCTCATTGCTTAGTGTGGAGAGAGAGAGACATGAGAAAGTATACCAATTGCTTGCTGCAGGCGGGCAGCTTTGAGTTAGCACCCAATCTTCTACTTCAACTTTTTAAACTGGTAGCACGTCTTTGCTGGAAGATTTGTTTATGTGCATTTAACTCTTAGAAGAAGTTTTTTTAAAAAAAATATGTTGTAATGATCCATACATGTGGCCTATCTAATTAGGTCTGTAAATTGCATATAACAAAAGTTTTACTTTTTAACCATACTTCTAATACACTGAATAATTTCGAAGAAAATTATACAGTTTTGTCACTTAAAACATAATGTATTATGATGTCTTGTACTTCATTACTTGGATTTTGAAAGATTACATTGGGTTGTACATATACACCTCATACTGCAACCAAACAACGTGTTAAAACAAACTGGTTGTAGCTGTGATCACTGTCTGTACTGTTCGCTTGCTTGTGGAGCTACAGATACAGTAACAAAACGATAATTTTCATTTCAATATCTCTCTTCCACTTGTCGATGAGTCTTTAATTTTTTAGTATTACAAGTAATTTCCGGGTATCATCAGCTTAGCAGCATATCTTTATTGGCATGATAGAATGAGAAGATTACCGAAGTCAATGTTCAAAATACCATCATTTCTTCCAGTGGCCTTTTATTTGTAAGAAATACATCTAAAGGAAAATGATAATTTTTTTCTTAAAGAAAATTGTATATAAAGTAGCTTTGTAAAAGAAAACGAGCGAGCTTCTGGCGACCCAACAATCATAGTCTAAAATAATGTTTTACACCGCACTGTCGATCATACCACTGATCTTGGAAAGTTGCTGATAGAGTATCTCTCGATAAACAATTACGTTGTCTTCCGTTTATATCCCACCTAATTCATCTCTTGAGCTTGTTCAACTTAAAGCCTTCACTGACCAGTAACCCACCCCTTTTATTCTTATGGGTGAATTCAATGTTCATAATTCACTTTGGGGTAGCAAACCCCTTAATCGAGAATGTTCTCTCATAAGAAGGACTGCATATTTTAATGACTGTCCCAATATTTATTTACACCCAGGAAATGGGCCATATTCTTCAATTGATCTAACTGTTTCTGATAATTCTTTGTTATTTGACTTTTCAATGGGAAGTCTGTGACGACTTGTGTGGAATTGACCATTTTCCTATCATCATTGAAAATTTGACTCCTACAAATACAGAAAGAGTTCTTCGATGGATACTAGAAAAAGCTGACTGGATATTACTTGAACATCTTCGTAGGGAGGAACTCAAGTCTAAAAATAAATATTTGACAATGTTCATGATCCTATATGACATTTAGAAAGACTGTTGTTTATAGCTTAAGGAACCATTAAAAAAAAATCCCCAAAACCCTGGTAATCCCTGGTTTAATGGTGTATGTGATTAGGCTATCAAGAACCATAAAAAGGCTAAAAGACGCCTTAATATTCTCAGTATTTTAAAAAATTTTCCAGGCTACAGTTCTTAGAGTCACTAAACAAGCAAGGCGAATTTCGTATAAAAATGAACTCTCATACTCCTGTAAACAAAGTTCGGAACATGATTGAAAAAAAATAAAGGTAAACATTCTAAAACAAAGGTAACCACCTTAATGTGTTAACGATCTCTTAACATCGCAGAAAGATATTTCTAATAAGTTCTAAACAGTCTTCAGAGAACTACAATGATGATTTTCAGCGTACTAAAAACCCAAAAGAAAATAAAACTTGATTTCAAGTCGAAATATTTAGAAATTTTAACAAATCTTTTGCGTTTGGAGGAGCTTAAAAATCACTAAAGCTGGCGATACAGCGTGTGGTCTTTACGACATTCATTACCAACTTCTGAAACACTTGCTAGCTTCTTCCTTGCAGGTTTTATGAGGTCTTCTGAATGACATCTGGGAATCCGGATTTTTTCTTGCAGACTATTTGGAAATTAGCAACAATTGTTACGATTCCCAAACTAAACAAATATTAATCGAATCCATCCAATCATTGTCCGATAGCCTTAATGAGCTGTGTATATAAGAATATGGAAAGCATGTTTTATGATTCGCTTTGTATGGTTTCATGAATTTGTTCGTTTTACCAACAACAAAATTATCCACAAAAGCTCGAAATGTCCCTTCAAATATAAATATATATTTCAAGAGTACACCATATATATTTGTTTTCTGCTTTTAGTTGTTGCATCCCATGAAGGATAATTGTGTTCTATTTGAATATATGTCCAGTTACAAATTAGTTCACAATGAAAATTTCCTTTCTGCGACCTTCGTAAATTAGATCAACGATGAAGTCACACCTCTGTGTAGCAATACGACCAACCACTATGACCACTCGGCCAACTACCCCTTATAACAATAAGGTTTCATTGAACAGTGGTTATGCATGGGATGAATAGTGGCGGTTGTACCACATGTGTATTAGCGTTTGAAGATGTTATTTTTCTCTTGTTTTCACAAGTCTTAATTTGACAGCAATCTAATTCAGCTTAAGATAATATATTGTGAAGGATGACAAGGAACCTTATCATACAGTCACATCAAATAAAGTATATAATACAGAAGTCTAAATACATGACAACTTTACAACATATTGAATATATATATAGAGAGAAAGAAATGGGGTCTTCGAGATTTGAACATGAAATTTTTTTACTAGACTTGGCTGGTCCATGCGACATAATGATCTTCGTAAATAAGAATATCAATTGATGCTAACATACGTCTTTTCATATATCTTTTGGACAGGTGTAAACGATGAGTAGAAAAGCTACTCTTACAGGCATATCAAAAAAGTAAATCTGAATGGTCTCTTCGTAAATTTTATCCCCGAGGGTACCCGGGGTATAGAAATAGGACCCAGGTTCTTCACCTTGCTGGGTAAGACCCCCTCCTAAACGGAGTGTCCGCCGGTTGTGCGGGATGATAAATACACAACCAACATCCGGATGGGGACGTAAAATCGGAGGTCCCGTGTTGGGAGAATACCACGCTCTCTGCACGTTAAAGAACCCTTGTAACAAAGCTCTCCATGAGTGGTCCGTAAGTGGCCAGTTGCAAGGCTAAATTTCCCATCCCTAGCCGCTGTATCCTCCTTTTACAGTAGCAGTCAAAATTTCCGCCCAATGGCCTGTCCCGTTCCGCTTTTAATTATTAGTATTGATTAGCTTGTTCTCGTCCTGAATATAGCTGAAATATTGATCGCTGGACGTTAAACAACAATCAGTCGAAAATTTTACGGTAGCCATAACGAGTTTGTCGATCGTTTTAAAAAATTCGGTGTCCAACTGAGTGCGGACATGTTTATTGTAGATCTAAACAGTGTTCGATCCACGGATTTGATTTACTACATGACATGTTTAATGGAATTACACGGCTCGTGATGCTAGCATATCAGGAGTTGCATACCCTGTCCATGCACCTCGTCTCACTCTGATTTCGGAGTTCCCGTGCTCCCTACTGAGCCTCTGATTTGTCTTCTCTTTACTTGACCATTAGTTTCAGAACACTTGTTGGGATTCTACTACTATTTTCTTATGACACAAGTTATGTGTAATGGACTTCCGATTTAAAGGCCTATTTGGGCTTTTTGTTTCTGAAATATAATTTGGACAGCAGATAATAGATGAACTTTTTAACATTTTATCTTTTTTGGATGCTGGTCTCCAAAATATTTTCACCACTTTGACTTAGCTCTGTATTTTATAGATGTACGCATACCACAGAATGTATTGTTCGGAGATATTTCGAACCTAAAACTAACCGGAAAGTTAAACCCCAAAATTCATAAATCCAAGACCTTATTATAGGTAGCAAGGTAGTATTGACTGTAGAACGTAAACCAGTCCAGTGTGTACCATACATTCAGTACACTACTTAACTGATACGGAAGCTTCCGATTGGTTGAAATGCTGAGAAATCTTACCCTTCTGATTTTATTATTGTGTGAATACGGTTTATGTTTTGAAAAAAAAAACAGCAGAATTTTTTGGTACCCTGTCTAGGCTAAATTACAGAATTTTTTCAAAACCAAGCCTCAAAAAGTGTATTAACTGCAGCCCAAACAGGAAAAAGTCGAGTTGTTTGACAGAAGTTTTCAAGCTCAAAATTAAAGGAAATGGTCATGATCCTCTTTCCTTCACAGCGGGTGAAACTGGAAGTGAATGTACAATATTCAGACTGCATTCTGATGCAGATTCTTTTCATGGAAATGGAAGATAAAAAAAATGTTACTGTTACTGTGTCAATTAATACTACCGTGCTACCTACAGGAAAGATGATTTTTCCAAGAATTTTTCATTGAAAATATATAAAAGTAAATTGTGGTAAAACATTTAGTAGTTATCAATAAAACATAGTGGAGGAATATGAGGCAAGAAAGATCCATCCCATCAGCATATTTTGGCATTTGTCAGGTTGCAAATTTAACAACTCGTGCCAGTTAGAGTAATTTTTTCTTTACTCTGTCATACCCGCGCTTCCTGAGGAAATTTCGGGTATATTGTAATGGGCCTGTCCGTCCGTTAGATGAAAATTTGTTCATTTCTGACCGTAGGTGTTTCATTTTGATGTAGTATTGTTCCTTATTATCTGTAGATATGAAATTGGGTCTTAGATTTTCTTCTTGGGTTCGGGGCCCATAAAGGGGGCCAAAAAGGACTTTTTTGATGAAGATCGGGAACTCCTCTTTCATTTTTGAGTTGTGGGGTTTTATATTTAGTAATGTTCCTTACCATTTGTAGATGTACAATAAGTTCTCGGATTTTTTTATTCTTGGGTTTTGGGCCCATTTTGGGGTCGAAAAGGGACTTTGTTGAAATAAGCTTGTCATGGAAACTCCTCTTCCGTTTTTGATTTCAGGGATTTTATTTTTACATAGTAATGTTCCTTACCATCTGTAGAAGTGCAATAGTCTCGGATTTTTCATTCTTGGGTTTGGGGCTCATGTAGGGGTCGAAAAGGGGAAAAGGGACTTTGTTGAAATAAGCTTGTCATGGAAACTATTCTTTCATTTATGAGTTCAGGAGTTGGTTGTGTATTTATGATCCCGCACAACCGACGGACATTCCGTTTAGGAGGGTTTGTAGCCCGCAAGTTGGAGAACCTGGGTCCTATTTCTATACCCTGGGTACCCTCGGGGGCTTGTTGAAATAAGCTTGTCACAGGAACTTCTCTTTCATTTTTGAGTTCAGGGGTTTTATTTTTACGGAGTAATGTTCCTTGCTATCTGTAAATGTGCAATAAGGTCTCAGATTTTTTATTCTTCAGTTTGGAGCCCATTAAGGGGTCAAACAGGGACTTTGTTGAAATAATCTTGTCCCGAGAACTGCTCCTTCATTTATGACTTCACAGAATTTATTTTTGTACAGTAATGTTCTTTTCCACCAGAAGATGTGCAATAACATCTCAGATTTTTTATTATTGGGTTTGGGGTCCATTAAGGGTGAGAAGGGACTTTGTTGAAATAAAGCTTGTCATGGGAACTCCAGTTTTATTTTTAACTGTGTTTTATTTTCATGTAGTATTGTGCCTAATCATCTGTAGATGTGCAATTAGGTCTTAGACTTTTTAAGTACATGAATTTGGGGCCATCATGGGGTCAAACAGGGACTTTGCTGAAAAAAGCTTTTTACTGAATCTCAACTGCAGATATGCAGTAAGGTTTTCAGATTTCCATTTAAGGGTCAATGCATGTTCTAAAAAGTGGGAGAAGTGATCAGCCGTTAAGTGCGGGTATAGCTGTCATTTCTGACAGCAGCCAATACTAGTTTTATCTTAATGCGTTCATGTGTGTTCATTCTGACTTTTCGCAATGAATTAGGCACCTAGACCCAGTAAAATATGAATCGCAACAAATATATTTATTGGAAATAAAGCGAAAAATTGGATCGTAATGTCAAAACATGATTTTGGATGAATTTCTTTCAAATACTGCCTTCAACTGTTTTCGCTTAAAATCCTTATGTCATCTCTCATTTTACTGAATTTGGGTTGCAATTTTTGCCAGATTTGGTCAATAAGTCTCACTTTTGAATATGTAGCCCAAAATGAGTGAAAATAGGGATTAAATTATGACTTTTTTCATATACAATAGATCAATATTCAGACAATATGACTGAAAGTCTTGGCAAGTGAGTATTTGTTTAATCAGTAAGACTCAGATGTTCAGTTTGAGGGAAAGCTTTTGCTTGATAATGCTTCAAAAGGGTTTTTGGTTGAATTTGGTCAAAGCAAAACTCTTTACCAGTGATTTTATAACTTTCACAATGGTCATACCGGCCTACAAAAACTGTTATTTGAAAAATAAAGTTCTTTCTTGTAAACCAGAACTGATTCCTTGGTTTAGAATGTCAATTGAGTGAGTTTAAACCAGAATTAAAAATTTTTGGACGAAGCCAAGGTATAATGTAAAAGATGTAAAGATGTAAGTTTGTCAACTTTGATTTTGAATATGTCTGAAAGAGCACTCGAGGATATCCCGGGATATAGAAATAGGACCCAGGTTCTCCACCTTGCGGGGTACGACCCTCCTGAACGGAATGTCCGCCGGTTGTGCGGAATGATAAATACACAGCCAACGTCCTTCGGATAGGGACATAAAATCCGACGTCCCGTGTTGGAGAATGCCAGGCTCTCTGCACGTTAAAGAACCCTTACAACAAAGCTCTTCGTGAGTGGTCCGTAAGTGGCCAGTTGCAAGGCTAAATTTCCCGCCCCTACCTGTATCCTTCTTTTCAGCGGCAGTCAAAATTATCCGCCCAATGGTCTGTCCCATTCCCCTTTTGATTATTATTTTATTGATTGTTTTCATCCTGAATATAGCTGAAATATTGCTCGCTGGACGTTAAACAACAAACAATCAATCATGTCTGAAAGAACAGTTCTTCACAGAATCATATTTTTCCTGGGGATGGGGTACTAAAATATAACCATTTTGCAAGATCAATAGGAAGATTCCAGCAATTTTTATTTAGATTAAGTCGTATGTGGCCTATCTTCTCAGAATTGGAATCTTTGACAGGATTTCCTGACATTCACCCTTCTATCGGTAGTGTTGACTGTAGACCGTAAACCAGCCCAGTGTGTACCCTACATTCGGTATAGTACTTAACTGATAGTGAAGCTTCTTTTGGTTGAAATGCTGAGAAATCTAACCCTTCTGATTTTATTACTGTGTGAATATGGTTTAGGTTTTGAAAAAAATTATAGAATTTTTTCAAAACCAAGCCTCAAAAAAAAGAGTATTAAATGCAGCAAAAACTGGAAAAAGTAGAGTTGTTTGGCAGTAGTTTTCAAAGCTCAAAAAGGAATTGGTTGTGACCCTATTTTCTACACAGCGGGTGAAACTGGAAGTGAATGTACAGTATTCAGGCACTGCATTCCGATGCAGAATCTTTTCATGGAAATGGAAAATTAAAAAATGCTAATATTGTCGCCTATGCTTCAATTAATATTACCATGCTACCTATAGAAAACACACAAACTTATTAAAAACAAAACGGAACAACACAGACAAAAATTCAAGAGTTTTAGATGCATGTCAGAAACCAGCACGCATGATATATATGATTGTTTTGTTTCCTTATTGAAGCACAATATTAAATCACAATAAAAGAAAGCAAAATGCATTAATGAAGTTTTTGTCTAACATTACTCGTAAATCGTAATATCACTTAGCTGAAATTCGTCAGTTTTCATTTTTTTAAAAAAGAGTTAACCAAATAAAACCCCAAACTTTTACTCGAAGGTTGAAATACTGACATTTTTAAATAAACACAAAGAACGAAAGTTATGTTTCAAATTTAAAGATGAAAATAAACCTCAGATTTCTTTCACTGCTACTAATCCCTCTAAATCATATTGAAGTAACATGAAAGCGATTGCGCAGACGAGATTTCTGGATATGAACTGGAAAGACCTGATTGATACCAGGACATTTCTCTAATTTTCTTTCATTTCATTTTTTAGATGAAATGCAAATGTGATTCGACCTGTACGCTGATTACTAGTATATCGTAAAACTCGTAAAACCGTTTTGACGGACGTTGCATCACTGTTATAGTACCATCAACGTCAGTCCAATTACAACGATCGTACAAAGTGGTTGGCTTCAATACGTTATACAGATTACTATAATGCGTACGTGGTCTTTAGATTACCGATATAATTTTAAATCCCTCTGACACTTTCAAATATGCCCGAAAACCAAGACATATGTCTACAACAAGAGAAAAATTGCGATATGTTTCAATGGGACCTCATATACATTAATTAGCAAGAGCGTGAATTTGCCGCATACGACCAAGAAAATTACGGCGTGTTTTGTTGCAATCCGTAAGGTATAATCATTATTTATGCGCTTCCATGTTTGAAACTTCGGATTTGACATTCAACTTTGAAAACATGAATACATAAATGTAATGAATGTAATACTTGTATCAAGCTCGTTTATGGCAGAATGTACTCTCTTTGTCTTGCGATTGTCACTGTACTTTCATGCAGCCCGTTTATGGCATAAAGTACTCTCTTTATGTATTAAAAGCTGTAACAATGCAAAAATGTTGTCATTGTTAGAATATAGTTCTTGGACATATTTCTATTCCTTTAGTGTTAGAGAGTTATAATCAGTATGATTGTTTAGTATATTCATAGACAAATACTGTATTATTGTTTAATGTTCGTCTATCTTTTCACAATTCTGATAAACTTCTTTATAATATTAAAAAATCCAAAATACTTCAACATCAGTGGAAAGCCCCAAAACGGTTATCCAGACAAGAAAGCATACCACGAAGATTTGGGTTGGGTTGGGTTGTTTACTTTTAGAAAAGTTTCTCAGCTATATCGTGACTACAACACTCGTTGGGGAGGAAATCCCAGACAGCTATCCAGGTGACCGATTAAAACCTTGTGTAGGTATCTGGAATTCTTAACACAAGTGGGCAAGCGGGTTTGACCCCATAACAAGCGGTGTTAAGATAGTGGTTATGAGTCAGACTTTACAAAAACCACGAAGAAAGAACTACTGGACAACTCTTAACTCCAACACAATAGTGGGGGTAGGGCAAATGATATCAGTAAGTATCAAAGTAGAATGATTGCTGTCAAGTTACCTTACAATTCATTATAAAAAAATATTTAAAGAGTAAATAATATAATTTTTTTAAAAATATTGTTGTGAAAACATTACGGTAATTTTTGTATGTTTTGGATTTTTAACAATATTGCCCGTTTTTGCTACATGTACACTCATGGGAAAAAACGGAGGAATTATAGCTTTCTCCATTGTAACTGATTTTAATCTTGGAAGAAAATGTTTTCAGAAATTCTGTAATCAAAATAATTTATTTATCAAATTCTAATATTGATATAATACAAAGGAAATTTTGCCTGCAATCATGAGAAATTAGATATTTCACGCTAACTGAAAACTTCAAATTTTACTCCAAAAACGTCAATTACAAATGAGCACAGGCTACATGGAAAATGCAGTAATATTTCTTTCGTGGAATCAAGTTGACGTAGACATAGTTAAATAACTTTTTAGCTCACCTGACCCGAAGGGTCATGTCAGCTATTGCCATCACTTGGCGTCCGTCGTCGTCCGGCGTTAGCTTTTCACATTTCAATCTTCTTCTCTGAAACGACTTTGCCAAATGGAACCAAACTTGGCAGGAATGTTCCTT
>JAOXYI010264193.1:0-10673 GCA_028566495.1 Lithophaga antillarum
CATTCAACTGGAATGAAAAGAAGAGTCAGGTATTTCAGGTTGGTACTGTCTTCAACATATGCATGCGCAATACGTATGTTGTTTCATGATTGGTCCTGATTCTTATATATTCAAACCTCTTGTTAAAGGACAGCTAAATGAAACAGACTTATTTGATATATGTACATCTGCACGAAAATGCTTGCAATGCACTCTATGAATTGGCATAAAAGCTGATGGACAAAACGCGTCATATAAATCATAACTCCAAGCTTCAGCTGGTTTTCCACAGTAATATTTTAAGGCATCACGCAATGGCATCAACCTGCTAACTTTTGCAAGCAAATGAACACGGTTTTCGCCTTCAACAATCAAATTGTGAACGAGATACTTCTGAACAATTCCTGGAACCATATCACCTGTTCCAGCTTCGGCTATAATGTTTCCGCCTGGAGTATTCCAATATGCCATTATATACGACGATCTTTTATGTCTAGACTGCCAAGATCCGAATACTTCCTTACCAACGAAAATAGCATTACATCGCCTGCATGAAGTTGGTACAGTGACATCTTGAAGCCCGGGATACAAAGTCGTATACATATACTTCAAGACTTTGTGTTCTGCATCAGAAAGAGTGTCGACAATAGCTTTAGAGTAATAATATGGAGACGTATTCGTCCAATTTTGATTTGCACTCCGTTTAGACAAATACATTACACGAAGAACTTCTTCATCTGTGCATGTCGTTTCAGCTGATACCTGAGTTTTGCAAACAAGATGTCTACCAAGTATATCTTTGTATTCTGAAGGAGTTTCAACTGAATTGACGAAAGAATCTCGCGTGAACCTTCGCATGATCTGCAATTCAATAGATCTATTGTTGTTAGGTAATGATCCTAGATGGCCATTGTACCTCTCAAAGCTAAACAGCCAGAACGTATAGATTGGACCATAATCTCTGATGCAGTCTGCAAGATGGCAATGAAGGTGCATGTTTGGAGTGACCTTAGAATCCCCGTATTCCTTTTCAAATTCCATACAAAACTTCCAGATTAAAGTTTCAAATCTTCTAATGTCAGCTTCATGAATTACTTTTGTTGATATAGTTTTACTTGCCAAAACAAACTTGCGCCATATCTCGAGGTGTTTTGATGGTAGTATATCGACAAGAGCAAATATGGAGAAAATATTTGTCCAGTTCTTCCACTGGTCGGCAGTAAACCCTCCAAAAGATGAGGCAATTTTTCTAGGAATCGCCCCAATATTGCTAGCCGCATCAACCGAGTCTACCCTTTCCTGTATTTTTGTGAACTGATCAGCTTGTAAAATATTCAGATCTAACCAGATTTTGACCATTCTTTTAGCTGTACCCTGGTAAAGATTGTGCATCGGATCAATAACTGACATTCGGATAGGATCAAAATAATCCAGCTTACACAACGGAGAGTACTTAATACCATAGAGACTTTCTAACCGGTCTTTTTCTGTTTGAGGTCTTGCCTTTAGGATCTGCTGCAGGTTTAATCTATGCTCGTGTGGACATCTCGGAGTCTAGTTTCAACATCGAAACCACCATAGTTCTTCTTTCCAAAATCGCCTGGAAACTGCTTGCTACATTTTGAACAACCTAATGTAGCTGTATGTCCCAGAAATCCACAAAGTTTTCGAGTTGCTGGTATGTCACAACCCACACACATTAAAGCTAGCTTATATGTTAATTTCCTTCGGGGATTCTCGTGAGAGGTTAAGTCAAAACCTTTGTTCCATCCAATTTTCAATTCATCAACTAGGGGAGCCATAAAAGACTGCAGTTGTGGTTCTCCGCCAATATCCGGTATAATTCCTAATAAAATCACATTTTTTAACTTGAAACGTCCTTCTCTAGGTAAATTCAATACCACAGCATACGCCACACCCACGGAGTTCTTTACATGCTCATAAGGCTGAAACCAGTCCAGATTTAACATAATGCCATAATTTCTTTCACCTTCCAAAAAGTTATTTTTTTCTGGTCCTTGAAATTCTTTCCATATTTTTCCGCCATAGACATCTGTCAGCACTCCCGGTTCTTGTCTCCTGTCTCTCCATTTCTCACATTTTACACTAAAGTCTGGCAATCTTAGTAACTGTTGTAAAGATTGGTTTGTAGCAATAAGTTTTGAATGGATATAAGCTTTTAGAGCCGTCTGATAATTTTACAACCTTCAGAAGAACTTCTCCACATGGCCATCGCCTAGCTTTTTGCTGGTGGTTAGGAAAGAGAATCTTAGTACACGTAGCTGAATGTTTTTCACCCTCGACAATGATGACACAATCCCCATATTTATATAAGGCGTAACATTTTCTGCAGATGACATATTTGGAAAAGTTGTCTTTCTTTAAACCTAGATTTTTGTACAGCATATATACAGAAAGAGCGAAGCCGTGCTCACAAGAAAAAAACATTTTCGGCTGTCATTAGATTGAAAAAAAATCGGACAGAAATGACAGAATATTGCTTAGGACAGAATCCGGTATTAAGTGGATCGACTGCCATGAACACAGAAATATACACAACCACTGGAACATTAGGCGATACTTATTTGAAACGTTCTCATGTGAATCTGTCTTCATTTCCTTTCCATTATCCGTTTCGTTTGTTGCGAAATCGCTGTCAATGTCAGATAAATTGATATCCACCCACATCTCTTCTTCAGCGTCATTTGCATCTTCTTAGTCTTGTTCGGGGCTTAACTTCCTCAAGCTGGACTGTAATTTACGTTTTATCGTCAAATCTAATGGTTTATCCAGGCACAAAGATTCTGATTCTTGAGCCTGATTTTGTTCTCGTGATAACAATTCATCACGCTCTGAGTTTTCTGGGCCCTTCGATTTTCTACATGTCCACTCATTTTTCGAAAAATACTTCAGTTTATGATTCTCAAAATAGTTTGGTACAAATGATTCACAACAACTAGGGCATTGCTTTCGTAATTCCTTATTTCTGTAACTTTGGTGTGGGATTGATAGATAGCGTTCTGGAGCCGACATTTTATCTGAAAACAAAATAATACACATAAACGAAATATTCACGTTAAAAGAGTAAAGACTTGTGTTCTCCTCAAGTGTAATTTCAAGAAAAAAATTTTACTTCTAAAACAAGTGCTTGTTATATTCCACCCCTCTCACTCGCGACAAAAGAAATCAGCAAAATATAATAAGAAGAAACTCGAGGATTTATTGAGATTGATCGTCTTCAGCTGCATGGAACTCGAGTTCGGATTCTAGTTACCGGAGATCCATTTAAATATAAAGAATCCAAACCCAAGCAACGTCAACTTATCTCGGCTTGGGTCGTTGGGTTGCAAGGAAGCAAAAAAGTTCTTTTTTATGTTGAAAATTCCTTGATGTTCTGGTCGTCGATCCATTAAACGAAGTTAAATAGCTGAAATTTTATATATTTTGATAAAAAAATGTTTACGCCTTATACTGCGGTATAAGTGTTGGATATAACATTGGCTTGTGTGGGAGGGAGTTGTCCAACCAGGTAACCAGATTAAACATGTATTGTCTGGTAGGTCTAATTTGCCGGATAATACGGTTATTTTAGTAGCAGTTTACTTAAATCAATCAAAATTTGTTGTGCTTGTGACATTTTAATGAATCTAATTTATCATGGTGATCTCTTTTACAGAAAGACTCCCTACCGTAGCTTTAAGTATCATCGATTTACATCAACACATATCCAGGTTATTTGCTAAGAATAATATTATAATGTCAATGTCTACAGCTTGTCATACTGACCAAAAATTAATAGCCTTTATAATAAGCTACTGGAATTTTAATAATGCATTGTTTACAAAAGTGCAGTCACACTCTTGATAAATATAACATTACATTATTTTATTGATGTGTTAAAATCTGACAGTTGACCACCGATTAATTGGTTTTGAAAGAAACAGTGAGAAAAGTTTTGCAGGTATCCGATTATGGAATGATTTTATTTAGGAATTTTATAGATCTGACGATTTCGGTTTCTGTGTCTGTTCTGGTATGTGTAGGATTTTATTAGTATTAGCCACTTTGCGATGCTTTATCCCTGAAAAGGGATAACTAAGTGTATATTTCATTGGTTGTTTTGGTTTTATTGTATTGGTAAATTTGGCTAATGTTTTACCAAAGTTGTTATAATAACTCTGTTGTCTTGATAAATGCCAAGTGATTAACACTAGCTTAGTTTCGTATTGTTGTCAACTACTATGATTGATAATATGTAATACTTGTATTAGTAGGTGTATATTGTTCTCCGATCTCATATCGGTTAATGGCGGGAGAAGTTGAACTTGACAGTTTTGTTATAGAAGTTAATAATAATACAGGTTAAATCATAAAACAAATACTGTAAAAGAAGGGATTTTCTTTTTAATCTGAAGGTTGTCGGAATTTATCCTATACTAAACCGAAATTGTTCTAAATATTTGTGTGAAAAATGTTGATTTCATTGGAATCTTCAAACTAAACCTGTAATGGGTTTGGAAGTGATTTAAAAAAAATACGATCTCTTCGCTCACAACAACAGAAACTGCATAAAGTCACAATGCATTATTTCGGTAAAATCCGAAAGGAAAAATATCGGATCATCTTGTATCGCCCTTGTACTATTTTTGGAGGGTGTTCACTTATTCTAAATGTGAAAGTTTACGCAATTCAAAATTTGGATGAGATAAATTAGAACTCTCTACCTAAATGTAATCATATAGTTTTATATGAAAACATTTTATCCTAAATACTGTGAACGGTATTTTCAATGATAATTACTTCTTATCTCTCGTTATGTTATAAAGTTTACATTCAAATAATGCTTGATTGTTCGTTGTCTAGCTACATCAAATGCATTCTTTATTCCACTATACAACTGCCATTCTTTTGAAGCAGTGGGTTTACAATTTGTCCTAACAGTCCATTCCCGGGGGTCCATCTGGTCAAAACTTCCTCCTTTTAAGTTTGCTATATTTTATGATCTGTGATCAAGATTCATTAGAAAATTACAAAATCATTCTATTTATGATTAATTAACACCCAATATGTTTCTGTCTTTCAAATGTGCCTTTAGGTTTATTTTTGAATATAATTTTACATGCTTCAAAATTTTGTGCAGTGCTTTATAATCTTTCAGCTTGAGGATTATAAGTGGTGATCCATCTATTCTTATTTTAACACATTTTTATTTTCTCGTTAATTTTATGTCTGATGTGTATTATAACTCGTTTCCTTATAGCCTTTTTGACCAATTTCTCGACAGAAAGTTTGATTTTATCGGAAGACATTAATTGTCATAAGCAATGTTTTCGTTTTAAAGACTAGTTTCAAATGTGGATTTTAAATGGTCCTATAAGCCTGTAACAGCTGTTAACCTTTACAAATAAGCTATTTCTCTTTTTGGCCCATAACATATTATCATACCATCACTTTATATTCTTTATGCATATAATTTTATTTTTTCCAGAATGTTGTTTAGACATTTTTGTACATAATCATATATTGCAATATCGCAAATTTCACGGGAGGTCGCTGCGCGTGTACCATGTATCATTTGCCTACCTTTTATTGTACTAAAGGCATTAGAAGACGATTTTGAATCAAACAGACAAAATAATCCATGATACATGAATCCTAAGCAGAAATTTTGTTTAATATCAGTGTATAGACGGGGTTCTACTGGCTTGCGATAAGTGGTCCTCGGAAACTGCGGAGCATGTCATGCTGGGTCTGTCTAAACCCCGCAGAATACCACAAAACACCACAGGGAATGGAAGATCCCTTTTCTGGAACATTTTACCTCCCACCCCCACCTCCAAAGAGGTAAAAGTGGTCCATTCTGGAGATGAAATCCACTTTTTATGTGACTTAATGGTGAAAATCTATAGGTGGATCCCCCTTTTCGAAAATAAATATAGTCAAATATCGGTCATGAGTTACAATGTTTAGCATTTCTGAGTGCGAACAAGCTAGATAGCTTTCTACTGTATTATTGAGAGGATAATTTGATAACATATTTATGGTAAATCAGATTACAGGAATCAATCAAAAACGACTTTCAGCACCTAAACTCGACCCCAGCTATACACAATTTTTATTCTTTAATAACATGTACGGTATTATTTAAATCAGGTCGAAGAAGTTTGACTATTTTATCCCATATAAGATGTTATTTTGGCAAAGTTGTAGCGTGCATATACAGAAAATCTGTCATTACCGGAATCAAGAAATTCAATCTATCATTTGTTACGAACGTAATACTTTTTATGTATGCTGCCTTAGCTTTCGGATGCTTTGTACCGGATACACTTTCATTATTTAATTTGTATTTATTTTTGTAAGACCACTCAACTTTACTTTTGAATGAAAATTTAAATGGGTCGATATAAGTGACAATTCATAACATCAGAGACATATAAAACCACATCTTCTCGAGTCAAGGATTTCTGAGTCCAGTTTGCTCCTCACAAAGCCTTGATAGATTACATAAACAAAATGCTGGCTTTTCGCCACAGCTCCCGACCGCTTTGCATTGTGTGTTACTTTCAACAGTGGTGACTAATGAAAATGTCCGAAACAAACACCGTTAAATAAATTATGAGTACTTGATTCGTACTAAGACCTATTCTTTCAAGGGGTTGTTGGGATGGAAGTGGACTTAGAAACCCTTGCCTTGGGAAGATGATAAAACCAGAGATTGGTGACTTACCCAATCTCTTGACATCTCGCGGCCATAGATTTCATGGAAACTTTTTAATTCATAATATGTACTGACATTCATGCTAGCATTTGCCAATTTGGTATTTATGGATGATCAATGTCTTCAATATATCCCTTTTACATATACTATCATATATTACTATGAGAGGTCATCTCCAGTCGTTTTTCGGTATTTATCTGATTTTATTTACGTATTTTAACTGCCAAACATTTGAATGTATGATTTTCGGAAGGGTCCGCTAACTGAAATTTCTTGGAAACGTTTGATATAAATTCCAGGTCAAACAAATCCAGTAAAGAGTCAGTTATATAATTTGAAGTGTATTGCATTCACCATGATTGTAAATGTTTTACCACAACAAGAATTAAGCAGTAATTTATAAAGAAGTCAAGTCAAGTGCGAGTGATCATACACAGTCCTTATTTCACTAACGATTTGTAAAATGGTAATTGATATCTGGTAATCTAACTAGCTTGTTAGCCTAATTATTCTTAACATAAGGCAAGAGTTCAGCGTCCATTACTTAAAATTTTAAGTAAAATCGATGACAAAATAAGCGGTGAATAACCAAGAACATTTTAAGTCGGAACACTGCCTTATTTATTTTCATGGAACATTCCTCCCCCCTTTTAGAGGCTTCCATGCAGTGCTTTATGTGCAGTCTATTTCTCCAGGATCCTACCATACCTGAAAGTATACTGTTAGCATAACTTGCTGAGATTTGCAAGGTTTTTTTAGTGTTTTGAAACGTCGAGTTAGTTCGAATTGGAGTTGGTGTTGGAGGTCGGGTTAAAGTTCGACTTGAAGTTCGAGTTATGAATACGAGTAAAATTTTGAGTAAGACTGAGTTAAGTTTTTTTCGAGTTAGCGTTCGAGTTACAGTTCGAGTTGTCTTTCACACAAATGTCATATTAGAATACATTAACAGAATGCATACATGTATGTAAAAAAAAACAAATATTTTCCTTAGCTGTTTCACGGTGCAATTTATAATACAATCATTTTAATTACAAGTATCTGGTAAGATTTATACAGTAAATACGGAAACTTACAGGGAATCTGATATTATCTTTTACACCAGTAACACCCTCCGGTTTCTAAAGATCTCATATATTAACTGTTACTAGATAGTGGAAGTGGTAGCAAATTTCAGTAATAATTCAAAAGATCCTAGTTCTCACAAACTAATAAAGGATTATTGTTCTAGATTGCTAGAAATATTGAAGTTTGGTGTGTTGCATTTGTGTACTGTATCGTACTACAAGTGAATTATGTTGCCTTTAGAGATCCTAATCAGATCAGTACATACCAAAAGAAAAAAAAAACAAACAAAAAAATATAAAAAAGTAACGAAACAATTGTGTCCACGGACGTTCACTGTTATCATAGTCAAAACGTTTTTACTTCAACAGTTAGTGGTATGAAAATATGGGATTAACAGTGCATTTGTGAAGAAAAGGAGCGTGGTCTGTTCGAATCGTTATCCCTGTCTACGGATGGGAATTTTTCAACATTTTGTCAACATTTTAATGATTCTTCTAGAATTTCCGTCTGATCCTTTTCCCCAATTCATAACTTTATGATTTGCATTGTAGGAAGTCTCTGATTAAATACGACTTTTCACATTTTTGAATAGCATTCTATTAGAAAGGAGGCAAGAAGAGGGCACAGTCCCGAAACCCCGATTTATTTCTACATTATTCCGATTTCTTGGACGTAAAAGCATTTTTTCCCGAATCCCTGCAACACAGCAGTCCTGATATATCCAAGTTACAAGTAAGTTAAGTGATGACACGTGTGAAAACTTTAAGTCTGCCATAAAATCTTTCAGATTTTGAACATGTTGAATATTTAGAAATCTGTGTTGTACTTCAAGTGTTTGATATCCGCATTGTTTTCAGACATTAAAAAAATCTGAGTGAAATATTGAAATCTAAAAGTTTTTCACGTCTTTCATATTTCATGTTATTTGATGTTTAACTTACCGCGTTCAAAATCTATTAACTTTATAGGGTTAAAGTGAAAAACAGGCAACAAAAAAAAAGTGACAAATTTCCCCGAATACCAAGTTTAAAATATGAAACTCCCAGATCTTGCTGTTAATTTGTCCCAAAACCCCGAGGTTATATAGGCGAAATTCCGAATTACCGCACTGAAGAAATGCCAATCCCGGCGTTCTGAAAAAGGTTGCCCCCTTCCCCCATTAGACGGCTCAAGTAACACTAGTTGTGATTTTTCAAAAAGTGAATAGTTTTTGAAACGAGAGTTACGACACTAGTACTTCCCACTCAAACTCAAATGGAAGCACTTTTACAACTCTATCTGCAATAACAATGTTATCTGCATTAATATTGCAAATAGCGTGCGCTATCTGCAATAGTTATAGCAACGTTAATTCTATCAACGTTTTTTGCAATAGATGTTGCATATAGCGTAAGCTATTTACATTAAATATTGCAAATAATGTTGTGACTGTGCATGTGCCAAGAACAAGATGTTACTATAGCCCGCTGGGAGCCTGCTATGTGCAATATTTTCTTTAACGGAAGCTATTATTTTTGACCTAAATCTAAGTAGTTGCATTTAGATTGGTAATTAACAGAACAAACAAGAAGAAAAAAGAATTCAGATCTTTACATATGTAAGACGACTTGAAACCAGTATACAATCAGTGTATAGTTTTGAACTAGATCATTTCATTCGGATCTATTGTCTTTCTACTGAAATAGATAAAAGTAAGAACTTTCACAGTATTTCACAGACCATTATTTTGCAAAATAGGTATACATGTACCAACAATACCTGGTCTACCTTTGATATCTTAAACATTATATTTTTTGCTATCTGCTATATATTATATGCGAGTCTGCATCATTCATAGAATCAAACCTTCACAGGTATCGATATAGTTGAACTTTATTACATTCACTGAAAATGGTTACCTCTTAAATGTAAAAGTCAATATGTAAACTAATGACCTTTCCTTCTATCATATTTTTTATTACTTAACGAAAGACGAATTTCTAAAAGGTTTTTAAATGTCGTAAGAATAACTGGTAAATAACGAAAACCTACATATCACTGCATGTATGAATTCGAAAAAACTAACGTAAACATTACTTGTTGTACATAAATGTGAGAGAAACCACATTTCATACTCAAACACAACAGCAAAGAGAACTGCTGACAAAGAAATTTAGGAACCAATACAAGACTAAATTATTAATGATCTTGGCATATCAAAATTACTGAAGGAAAAAGCGTCAAACAATCAAATCACACACCTTCAAGCTCATATAATTTCAGAAGCCTAATTGAATATCTTATGGTATTTTTTTGTCTTAAACTGAACTTGCAATTATACGTATTGGAAATTCAGTGACATTTGTTTAAATAAACCAACAGAGGACAGTAAAAATATAATACATATGTTCAAACATTACATAGGCACTGCTTTTCCGTATTGTTCATTTTTCGGCATAGCACCAACCATAGCGACGATATCTGCAACAATTGCTTTTATTGCAATTAGCGTACGCTATTTGCAATATTATTGCAGATAGCGTTATTATGGAAAATAATAGAGTTGTATTAAACGTTTAAATAGCTACAAACAGTGCATATCCGTAAGTAATTTAAATAAGTCACATTTCATCGACTCGTACCCGATGCCTCATATTTAAATATACTAACCACCAACGGAACACTAGACGATACATTTATAAATATTTAGTGATATATCCTAGACGATACATGTATAAATATTTAGTGATATCCTATAACTAAAATCCCTCCGCGGGTTTCCGGGGTATAGAAATAGGACACAGGTTCTCCACCTTGAGGGGTACAACCCCTCCTAAACGAAATGTCCGCCTGTTATGCGGGATCATAAATACACAACCAACGTCCGTCGGATGGGGACGTAAAATCCGAGGTCCCGTGTTGGGAGATG
>JAOXYI010264303.1:0-10673 GCA_028566495.1 Lithophaga antillarum
GGGCAATTTTTTTTTTTTTTTTTTTTTTTTTTTTTTTTTTTGCTGATTGGAGCCATTTGTAAAGTGGATGAGCAATGCGCGTACCTAGGAATTTATGGGTAAATGAAGAATTCTAAGTTTTAAAGCGAAATACTTTTAAAAAAAATGGTTAAACTGCCGTAATGACATGCCATCTCCATACTGTTATTCCGGTAACAAATTGAAAGTATATTTGATCTGATCTGATTTAAAGGCGTTAGAAGTTTTTTGGATATCACATTTAGAAGATATCATCATCAAAAAATTATAAACCAAAACCAACAGACAAATCCATGCCAACCACCGCCAATACAGACAAGAACAAACATAAACCAACAAAGACAATTAGAATTCTACTAGTAAATCATAAAGGACAACAAAACTACTGCCGTGAGTGATGTGCATTTCCATATTTTAATAAGCAAAGCATTACCATAAACGATGCTGAAAGAGTCTATGGTTAGTCATCAGGGTCATAACGTGTAAACTTTTACGTGTAAAAAAACTAATTTACGAGTAACACTTTTATTTTACGAGTAAAGTTTAGCACCAATCAAATTGCTGCATTCGTTTACGCATAAACATTTGAACCAGTGATATAATAAGTTCGAATTATATGTAAACATTTCATTTGATGCGCAATCAATAGTTTTACGCATAAACTCAAATCCTGCATTACTCTACGTGTAAAAATTTGACTTAACACTTAGTCAGCTTGTTTTACTCGTAAAATAAATAACCAATAGAAATCCTGGGTTTGTGTATGCGTAAAACTATTAACTAATGACAATGCTGTAATACTTTACTTGAAACAATCTAACCTTACGCGTAAACAATATATGACTTTACGGGTAAAACAATTTTATTTTATTTTATAAAGAGGTATCCAGTGAAAATAATAACAAAATCAGACAAAAAGGAAAGAATTGTAGTGTGTAATAGATAGTTTTAAGGAGAACTGGCCCTCCTAGTCTCTTTCATCCCCCTTTTTTCTCAGGATATACGATGTCTTGCAGTTGATTTTTAACTATATCAGGATGACTTATTGTCATCTCTCATGGCTTGGTCTTTAGTTGAACTTTTTTACAAAAAACATGCAAAAATATAATTTGGCTTGGAAAAGATCAACGATGGAATGGATGCTTAACGTCCAGCGGGTATTTTTCAATCATATTCAGGATGATAAGGATATATGAATCCTGCTTTGTATTAGACCAACACGCTGAGTTGGATTTTTTATAGTGCTAGCTCACTGAAGTAACAGTCCGCAGGAAGACATGTTACCGCACTCGCACACATTATTCTGACTCCGAGCCGACCAGTCTTTGCTCTTATACTCTTTAATGCTGCGTGCTTAGTGGAGAAGCAGCAAATACCAATTTTAATGTCTTTGGTTTGACCCGGCTGGGGATCGAACCCACGACCTTCCGCACTAGAGGCGAGCACGCTGACCATTACACCAACGAGACGGTATAGCATTTTGGATATACGTAGACCTATGAGGTGCGACGGTCGTAATTACAATGTACCATTACATTGTATAGGTGACAACAGAATATCAACAACTAAGTAAAATATTAGTCCGAAAATAACAAAACAACACCAACAGAGACAAAAGAGAACATTTTTGCAGCTGATATAATATATGTACCTGTCATATTTTATTCAGGTTTTAGACATGATATAAACACTACAGAAACTTAAAACAGGTTCTTAACCTCAGCGAACATATGGCATAACAAATCTGTTACAATCTAAAAATAAATGTTTGAATTAAAATGAAAAGCCGACAATTCACTTCGCCTCTAAATTGCAATTATACAATAAAGTATTTCTTATAGTGGTTTCCACTATCAAGCTTCTCATACTGTCGAATAAATGAGATCTCTACAATACCTGACGTCTATAATGTAAAAAGAAGTATTCGTTAGTTGTTGAATAGTAACACATTCACATCGACAGGAATCAATAAAATACATATGAATAAATCAGCTTTAAAACTATTACATCCCTGACGACAGATATTTGCTTTTAGTACAATGCAATTATACGTATGGATGCTTATCAGTTTAGGGTAGTTCTATTTAAAGTATCAAACATTCTTTGACTGGGCGAATCCCAAACATTAATAGGCAGTTAGTTTCATACTGTTATAAAGGAAGGAAAATATTATTTTTAGTAAATAGTAAGTCTACAACGTGTACAACCTTACAATCTGTAAGATATTCGGGCATGTCACTCTTCTATATTTTACAAAACAACATAGCATTGTATTGAGAGCTGAAATTTCAGATTCCTGTAGGAAGAAAGACAATTTCTATAATATTACTAATGTGAATAGTATAACATGAGCTTTGAGTAGCATTTAAATTTTTGTGCCATTAAATTATACCAGGATAAATTATATTGTTTGGAAAGAAGAAAAATCCTGGAGCATTTCTTGTGCCAAATACATAATGTTAGTTTTCACAGGATTAAGTTTAACAAGCCACTAGCTCTGTAGCCCCGTTCTGCATATCTATATTAAACAGGTTTTTTCAAACTACCAACAATGACAGATCTTTATTCTATAAATGTGTTGTCTGCAAATAGTCTACACAATCTAACCACATCGTAGGCAATGTCATTTATAATTACAAAGAAGCGGAGACGAATCAGGGTTGATCCTTGGGGAGCATCCGTCTTCCGTTTTTCTACTGAAGGGTAATTATACACTTTATTCTCTATCAGTTAAATAGTTCTCATTCCAACGCAAATTCCATACCTCTCTAGTTTAAGAACCAATCCCCAATTCAGATTCTGCCAAACACCCTACTCTCATCACAAAATATATAACGAATCCATTTTCTTGCCTGATGCTTGTAATATGGTACTAAATTTCTGTTGACTGCTGGGGAGTTGAATGTCCATGGAAAAATCCAGATTGAAATTTTCTCAACACTAAGCTTTCTAAAAGAAAATAAAAATATTCTTATGTGGAGCAGGATATGTTTCTCCTTCCGGAATACCAAGTGCCAATCCCGTTTTTTTATTTGAGTTCATATTGTCCTAGCTTTGGTTGTTAATGATGTTTGGTTTTTTTTTCTTTTTCTTTTTGTTTCTACGTTGTCTTTATGTTTGGTTCTTTGTTTCTAATTGTCTTGTCTGGCCCCTAGGTGGATGATTTTTTTAACATTGACCTCGGTAATCTTCTCATTCTACTTGTAAACAACTTTTTCGGGACTTTACTAACTGTAGATAACAGGAAAACTGGTCTGTAATTCGACATTGTTCTTCCGTGTTTCATTGTAAAATGTAAAAATTCCCCCGATGCTTGAGGTATATGTTTCATATAATTTATAGCTATATACCGGTTTTGCACTAGAGATTTCAGTTATGTCTATTGCTGTTTGTTTCATTTTACACACGAGTTCAAATTCTAATTTGTATAAATAATTTATTAATATTAGTAATATCCATGTAAGTTGCTTACTTACATCCAATTTTGAATTAGTTTTCTTCCGCAGAATTTTCAGAAAGCCAGATACTTTATGAGGGCACTTTAAAATCGATAGTAGGACTGACAGGTCACTTCGAATGCTGCATTGACATAACAAAACCCGTATATTTTTTATATATTGGAGCAACCTCGGCAACAATAAGCCATCCTGTGAAATGAAGAACCAGGCATGAAGACACGATGAATAAAGTCTAAGATCAGCCACATTAACATGACGTCACGACGAAGCGCCTGGCTAAAAGTAGAAAGAAAGATTCCTACAAATAAACGAAGGTAAAATGTAGTATATCGACATCTACATAAAGTAAGGATTAATATTCATCCGAGATCTATAGGCTGTCTGCAACCTGACAAAGGCTATGAATTGAAGGTCGTACATTTAATGTAAGACGAAAAACAACAATTAAAACACAATACTTTTGCTTAATCTGACCAGGTACCTCTTTTAGGCCTTGTCTCACGTTATATTTACATTACTTTTTTAATTTGTTAATAAAACTAACATCTGAATGGGTTGTCAGAGATGGGTTAGTCGCGTATTTTTTTTTAGTCCGATTAGATATCACCCTTTTCACAGTTGCATAGGGCATGCATGTTACGTTTATGCGTCTTTTATATATAGAAAGAAGATGATAGATCCACGTATACAAATATCTGGGATTGCATGAAGTTCAGAATTGAGTAAGACCAGACGTTTCGACAGGGTGCAATGTATGTACCTACCTATTTTATATAAATAATATACACTGTATGTAACTACAGCCAAAGTTACAATTAATCATATGTATGCGAGTGTTTACAGGCATTATAGTCTAAAAGGGGGATTTATTTCACACGTTGGCAAAAGCTTTACCCTAAATAAAGTACCAGAATTTAATTGAATACCCCCAAAATGCCATTCAAACATTTAACTCCCAACAATTGCAAATTAAATACATGTCTTTGTAAGGTTTTAATTTGAAATGTCTTAAACAAAGCAAAACAACAACAACCAAAACAAACCGCACACACACACACACACAAACCCCAACAAATTATAAAAAAACAAACAAAAATTTGTATGAACGCCTCAGAATAGTACAACCTCAAAAACATTATATTTTCACTAAACACACCAAAATAGTTATTTATTCTTGATATTAGCAAAAAAGAGTAAAATGGAAAACTACTGTTCCGAAAACTAGAACGAGCTCACGTGTCACCAAAACACGAACGTGCCCGTCCTTGCCTCAAGAAGATCTGGGATTGTTACTATGAAAAGGATGCATAACAACCAGTTGCAAGAAGTCTGCTTTATTGAAAAGAAAAGACATGAAAAGCGTGAGAAAATACATGTTTACTACTGCAGGCACAATAAATTGTAGAGCATAACATTAAGAGTGATAATATGTCATAATAATTGCCTTTGATATATTCGAAAAAAATCATAACAAAATGGAAATTTGTTCTTGCATTCTATTTTAGCAATTATTACTTGTAACCTTGTTTTAATTTTTGCTATTAAATAATGTAAGGAAAAGTAGTTGCCATAGAATCATCACCCAAATTATGCAATCAATGTACAACCTTTGGAGAATCCTGAAATGACAGTCTACCTCCATAGCAAATTATGGTAGTATAGGTACAGGACAAGTCACACATACCTAAGCGAGACGAAATCCACAAATATGTCTATTAATTCCAGTGAAAGTAATTACATTTGTCAGTGATGATATTTGTAATAAAGTAATAAATAAAATTACTTTTCACATGTTGGACGTAGTTTTGTTTACCCTTTTGTAGTGCCTAAGATGAAAACTACAAAATCAATCAAAAGAGAAATGTTTATAAGCAAAATTATTAAAATAATAATTCAAAACAATATTTGAAATAGACATAAATTAGAATGATTAACATGATTAATGAGAGTGAGACTGCAACTTCTACTTGAAATATCCTGAATGCACTAAAAATAAGAACTGGATTTATCTCGGTTCTGGGAGAAAATATACGTTCAAATTTCCATTTAAAGTTCAATACCTTTCAATAATATTTTCCAAGTGGACATCATAAACTAATAATCAAAAGTTCACCTGATATTCTGAGGGTCATAATTTTAGTGTGTATGAGACGAGCAATTGATTTTGTGGAAAAATAACAAAGATCTTAAACAATCTATCTGATACAAATTAAGTATTACATGAAATTTTAAATCACCGAAGAATTTTGTAGACATGTTGTTTACCTCTGCGGTGAATAATGTCTCTTCGAAAAGCAGGTAATAATATACGAGAAATATGGTTTATATTTAAAGTCAGTTCAATTAAGTTATTTGCCTGACAACAAAAAAAAAAAAAAATAAAAATAAAAAAACAATAGACAAAAACAGAAATAATGGAAGAAAAACAAAATATATCTCTAGAATATACAAGCAATGTCATTCTGAAATATCTTCATCCAGCAAAACGACCTGAAAAAAAAGACAAAGAAGTCCATTGTCATTCAATATTATAATATACTTTAGTCGAAACACAGTTTTAATTTAAAAGGTACCTTTTAGGGAGGAGAAAGAGGGGTGTTCTTAATTTGAAACAAAAAATTGCTTTATTCTTGACATATACCTATTTGTTGTTGTTCTGAGTCTTGTCTTCTTCAGATTTGCTTTATTTTGTTCACATGTCTTTTTGATGTTTGATTTTGGTTTTGTCTTGTTCAGTTTTGTGACATCTTCCAATGTTTGTTCGTCAGCTTATCTTGTCTGGATTTGCACGGTTTTTTAGACGTCTTGTCAGAATTTGTTTTATTTTCATTGCGAATCTTCTTTTTTCAAAGCGGAAGGATATTGATCTAAGCGCAATGTACGAGTCAAAAACAGATGGCTTTGACCACTATGCCATATGTCCGAGCAACTCATCAATTAATTGTATTCCCGGTTAACAGAAATTATTGACGTTCATAAACCTTTTTTGAACAGCAAGCTATCTGCCATGGCCATTTACATCTTTTGTACCTCTTATTTGCACTGTGGGTTCATAAAATAGGAATTTAACAATTTATATGTATTAAAAATATAACATATCATTGTTTTCATTGTAACCTAAAACCACTAATAAATGTTAAGTAAACACTGGTAACAAAAGAAACCTTCTAATAAAACATGACTTACGTAAACTAAATAGAGATTTTAAACAAAAAATCGAACAAACCTGAGAATAAATTTATTATCAATCCATAATTTTCTGGATTATTTACTGAATTCTGGCAATTAGGTTGTTTTGTAGTGAAATAACATCATTCTCATTAACAGATGGGAGTTAATGTTAAAGTGGCTAGACCTAATTATTTTTACCCCCCAAAAAGTAGAATTATAGATTTACTTACCTTTACAAAAACGAACACACTTTGCACGTACTTTCAGATCTATAAATGTACAAAGAAAATGTTAAAAATTGTTTTGATGTGTATAGTTCTAACTGAAAAGTTGAACAATCTAGTAACTGGTTTGGCGTTTGAAGGTGAAAATAGAGGGGCACATAAAAAGATCATTTTATTGCGTGACGAACTTTTAGTAATAAAGGAGCATACATTACCAAATATACAAGTAGATATCTTTTGTTGTCACACCAACAAAGTATTGGCCTTCTTACGCAGTTAGTATTTCTATGACTTTAATGAGATTTAAACGTCCCTCTAAATATTTTGTGTGTAAAGCCTGACCTAAGCAGTACAGCTTTACTATATTTTCAAGTTGTAAAAAGATGGATCTCTGCTGAGACATATTATTACCACAGACATATTATATGTCTCTGTTATTACCTAGTTTTATATGTCTTGACCATCTCTTATGTTGTATTTCTATTGATAAAAATATAATATGTGTGTGTGTGTGTGTGTGTAGTTTAATTACCGGCATTTTGATAGTTCGTACATATTATATATTTTAATCAAAAACTCGATTGTAAATACAGTTATATTTTTTAAGGAAAATTATTCAATGACTATTGCATTATATGTATAATAGTATCAAATCTCGTGTTGTGAAATGTCAGAATATTATCCATGCGATATTGGTATACGCCAGTATGAAACTTTATTCCTCTTTTTATTTTCTTTATATTTCAATGATCTACAGCGTTTTCTCAAAGAAAGAAATGTCTCTGGGTTAGACCGTATTACTGATGAAATAGAAACTGAATTTGATGTATATTTAAAGTTGTTTCTAACTAATACTTTCAAACAACAAATTATGCTTCAGTACCGGCTTTGAAAAAACAAAAAATACAGTAAAAGCAGAAAAATATTATTATATATTTATATCGTTATTTACTTGAAAACTCTGCATTGGGCATTTCTTCATTGTACTGACCGAAATATCGGATTCTGTTGTAGCTGCAGTTTTGTATCGATCTTATTTCTATCAAGCATTAGTGGATAACATTTCTAATTGCAAATGATATTACGTCATAAAATATGAAAAAATGGTGAATACTTCTTTGCTTTTTCAAAACAAAAAGTCGACAAGATATTAATCTGTATACTTTAGGCACCAATAAAATACCAACCTCTGCTGAATGCTATGCAACGTCCTACACATTGGTTCCGGAACCTTGCTATAAAAACGAGATAAAATATACGAAAGGGATGGTAAATAATCAAAGGTAGAATGGTTATATATACATTTACATGACATCACAAGAAACCAAAGTTTATGTACGATTTAAGTAGAACTGTGGTCACTGAATCGTGAATAGCATTGACTATGTTGCTTATCGAAGGAAAATGCCACTGAATATATCGTAAAATTGACAATAATTTTCCTAAAGGTACCTGATGTCATTATTGCATTTTTATAATTTTATCGGTGTTTGTTAATCTGTTTTTGTGCTTTGTGCTCGGATACTGTCAACTCAGGTTCAACTCTATCTGAGAAAAACCTAGTAGAATATCAACCACTGATAGGAAGCTAATAGTTCAGTTAAGAGAATAAAAACACTCAAATAACTTGTATTAAAAAGCTTATAATAACTGCAATAAAAGTAAGGTTGTTAATATTCTGGATATGACGTATACCTTTACGTACTATGTGCAATAATAAATACAGTCAATAGAATACTTTTGGCAATCGCCACTTTCAGAACATTTGTTAACCTTTCGTTGTTCTCTAGTGCTGAAACCTAATGGTTTGGTTTTTGGTTTGTTGGGGTTTTTATTTTTACTCTCAGCTATATCGGTACTACCAGACTTACTAGAGAGTAAAGCAAGAACAGCTATCCAGGTGACCGCGAAACCGTGCACGACCTTGGATAGGTGTCTGGAAACATTGACACATGAAGTGGCACGAACTGGGTTTGAACCCATGACAGTGGTATTAACTCAGTGGTTATGGATCAATGCCCGCCATCCGGTCTCCGAGAAATTGGAGGAGCCTTTTATTTGTTCCTCATATATCCGTTCATCAAGGAAAATAATTTTAAGGACTGAGCGTATTTCAATAATTTTTTTTGGACAAAATAGCCACTGCATGTCTTTGTTGGAAGAATTCAGAAAGTAACAAACAGAATTATACATGTAAGTTACTTGTCCAGATATTAGATATTTTTTAAAAACATTTTGAAAGGTCCAGTCTATTAAAAAGACGATCACATTCGATACTGTGAATAGTTATCGCGTAGTGGTTATGATCGCAAGTTTAGAGGTCAGCAAAATCCGCTAATTGCCGTCTCCGATGACTGAAAAAGCAGTTTCATATCAGGTAGCTGAAATCATTTATCATATTTTACATGTCAAAGGTAGGTAATGTGTTATTAACTCTTCTCTGTTGTTTTTTTTTTGTTTTTTTTTTGTTTTATTTTTTTGGTTCTTTTTTGTGTGTGGGTGGGGGTTGGGTTTTTGGGGGTGGGGGATTGTCTTTTGGTATAGTTTGATGAAACGTTGTACCCAAATACATTATGACTTGGTGGGTGTATCACGTATAAAAATTGCCACCCATTGAACTTGATCTTAAGATCAACGTCAGATTTCTATTTTTTTTGGGGGGGAGGTGTTTTGCGCCATGATAGTTTGGTTTGAATTTGTACTACTAAAGCCCCCTTTTTATTAACATATCCACAAAAGTGGAAGGGCATATATGTTACAATTGTCCCTATTTCAAAATGAAAAAGTTTCTTTGCACTCGATGCGTAAATCAAGATTAAAAAACATTTCGGCGATATACATGTAGCCTCAAAACGAAGGGGAGACATACGTTTTAGTTTACTAAAACAGTTCTTGCTAGTTTAATTTGTCTGACAAACAAGAATCGATGAGTTCGTTGGTTTGACGATAACTGTAATAAAGAAATTGTTTGAAATAATTGTATAACTTCAGATAGTTCATCAAACAGATTTAGTTAATATCATTATGTCAACTCCTCAAGTACTTTTCTCTTCCACCAGCAGTGTGCTACTTGTGATCAATGTTAACATGCTCTTATCTACAAAATGCTTGAAATATGTGTTGACCTTTACTTTTTATACCCCCGCGACGAATAGTCCGGGGGCATATTAATTTACCCCTGTCCGTCCGCATAAAGAGTGTATGGTTTGTGCAGCTAACTACTTTCACGATTTTGAGTGTAGAACTTTTTTGCTTTGCAGGATTTTTTGCATATATTGTAGATGTGCATGTGGTCAGGGTTAAGATTTGAATTAATTTTCTCGGAAGTTGCGGGTTGTTAAACTTCGTCATTTTTCATAAATATTCTGTATGGAGGGTATAAGGTTTGTGCGGCTGACTCCTCCTACAGTTTTCAGTGTAGGACTTTTTTGCTTTGCAGAATGTTTGTACATATGTTGAAAATATGCATGTGGTTAGGATTAAGATTTTAATTAACTTTCTGAGAAATACCGGGTTGTTGAATTTAGTCATTTTTCATAAATATTCTGTATGGAGGGTATAGGTTTGTGCGGCTAACTCCTCCTACAGTTTTCAATGCAGAACTTTTGTGCTTTGCAGAATGTTTGTATATATATTGAAAATATGCATGTGTTCAGAATTAAGATTTTAATTAATTTTCTGAGAAATAGCGGGTTGTTGAACTTAGTTATTTTTCGTAAATATTCTATATGGAGGGTATAAGGTTTGTGCGGCTAACTCCTCCTACAGTTTTCAATGTAGAACTTTTTTGCTTTGCAGAATG
>JAOXYI010264414.1:0-10673 GCA_028566495.1 Lithophaga antillarum
GTAAAGATAATTAAACATTTCTACGGGTTCTTCATAAATCTAACATTCGAAAAACGTAATTTGAATAATTCTAAAATGTTGTAAATTTCAAAAACGTAAACATCGTTAATTTTGTGTAATTTTGATGCTTATAATGCTATATCTTTCGAAGGCCTCGTGTATCTTCATTTTGTTGTGTAATGAACTTTCATTTTACATAAGTAAAAAAATACATTCTTTTCAATTTTTAACCATCGAGGCCAACTCTAACCAAGAATATTTTAATATGGTTTATTAATCTATGTATATGTGTTAAGCAGGTGAGATATGATTTTGGTTAGAGGTGGCCACATTAATCAATAATTTATCTTTGAGGTGTATTCCTCATACATTTTTTCCCATAGAGTTCGTGTTAAAGTATTTTCGTGGTGGGTTATTTCTCCTTGTAAAACAAAAATAGTTACCCACTAAAATGTATGTTAGTACATATTTGTTAAAACAACATATGATCAGGTATCAAATACATATGAGTTTGATTTATTCTGTTGTGTTTGAAATTTTTTCTTATCTTGTAAGCCGATTTGAGACCTTATTGCAACTCATCCTTTTACTTATGTTCTAACAAAGTTTATGCCTTCATTTGCTGCCCTAATATGGATGTCATTTCTATGCAAAGTTCATGTACATCATAGAGTCATTAGTGTTTCCGTAATCGAAACAGGAAACAAACGTACGATAGAAAATCGTATTTCCAATTTATATGTATGGCATACTGCCAGTTGTTATGTTATCCCACTCTTGTCAATTGTTTTTTATTTCTACAACCAAATGACGGAGGAACGATCGCATATAATGCGTAGTTATAAACCCGAATTAAAAAGAAAACTTGTTTAGTTGTCTCTGATAATCTAATCTTCAAAAGTGCTTTGGAAATGACACATACATGTATGTGCTACACATTAAGAATACTACGATACTAGTATGTTAATTTGGAATTATAACTAGTTTAAGGTACGTCAAATCTGTGATGTTTTAATAATGATTTTTCGAGTAAAATACGCGTAGTTTTTTACTTTAATTATGAAGTTACGTCTACAATGCTGTTAAAAAAGGAAATGTATATGTGCGCTTGTGGGCATAAAAAAAATGTGCTTCGATTCTCACTTTTACAATCATATTAAACCACAAAAAATATGCATCCAATTCTTAAATAATTTATATATAAGTACAATGTATGTCATGAGAATAGAACTGCTTTTTTATATTTTCAGATATCTTAAGGTATTGAAAGATCTTTCTAAGAAGACAGCCTCTTTGGTATAAAAGAAAGCCTTACAATGTGTCAGACTTTAATAGATTTCATTGAATTAATGTGAGATTCTTGCCAACATATTTTTTAAGAACATTTATTTTGGTACATATAATAGAAGCTTTAATGTTTATGTGTTTTTATATTTTATCATTGTAGATAATCAGTTATTTTTTTTTATTGCATGATACCCTAATAAACAGAAAAAACAAATATATATCCTAGCATTTATATGTATTGTTAAATTAACTTATTCATAAGCATGCAACCAATGGCAGGTTTGTTTAATTTTACATTGCATGATTTATTTTTCTTATTATCGACTATAGTCCGTAACTAGATTCTGTAGGGGAATTCGACGTTTGCTATACCACACTTTAGTTATGAATAAATTGACAAAATACCGTAGAAGGTAGAATTTTGAAATTTTAACCAGGTAGGGGTGAATTATTTGGCTTTATTTTAATTTTACCTTATATCTTCATATATAAACTGATGTCTTTTGTTTCTTTTTTTTTTTTTTTTGAGTTAACGCATAAAGTTGCGAATTCATTCAACTTTTGAGATCCAAACTTTGTGGAGAGCTTATTAATCATTCAGTACAACAGTCTAAATTGAAATCAATAGAAAGATATGAATTCCGATATTCAATACAGCAATTTTGAATACTTTACGTTTGCCTACATTTGCATAATTAGCCTGCAAAAAAGCGATGAGTTTCTCACTTCCCGGAAAACCTCTTCTATTAAATAATCTATGGACTGACTTATTCCTTCATTTTCAGGCATTTTTATTGGGTGGTTGACCATAAACAACTTTATATAAACTTTAAGCCCATCAACACGTGTTTAAATACAATCAGAAAGTTAATCAATTAACAAAGTACTCGCATGTTAGTATCAACAATGTAAGAAAAAGTGCCAAATGCTCGATAATTAACCTTAGAATGAATTTATATCTAAACTATAACTAAAATAAAAATCAATACGCATTTTCATGGCCTATTGCTATATGTGTAAATTACAAGGTGGACATATAATGCATCCAATGGCGACTGGTGACCACAGACACTGTTGATTAGTTTAACTGGGCAAGTGAAAAGAAACAGTATCGTTTCTGTATTGTAAATTTTTATATTCAAAATCCTGGATTATCCTTTTTTGATCGACTTCTCTCTGAACAAAATAAGAATAAAAATGCCCAAAATTCATTTTATGTATGTGGATGGAGGCAAAAACATGTAAGCTGATCACCTTCGAAAGTTAGAAAATTTATCGACTACTCTCTATCACCTACCTTTTAATTGTAAGGAGAAAAAAATATATACTAAGCATGAATTACATCTTAATTTAGTTTTTTCTTCATATTCCTATACTTAATTAGTTTAAGATATACCTTTCACAGCGTAGGATTCTCCTGAATCAAACCATATCTCACACTGAGAACTTAGTACATGATACTTCTACAATTTTGAGGATTCTTACACGTTAATTCTTTCGACCTATTCAGTAGATGAAAGATCAATGCTTTGCAATTTACGAAGTTATTCTTTAAGTTAACATCATCAAACCATACACTAAATGCGCACTCAAACATACAATGCTCAATTAAACAAAGCAATACGGATTTCATCCAAATGATTATTCTTTTCAACAAAAATAACTAATGATTCCTCATTTACAAAAAGCATATTCTAACTTTCACGCAAATATATGATGATCTGGTCAAGAGTACTAAGTAAGTTGTATGATGCCAAGGCTAGCTGTCCGTCTAAAATTCAGGGACGTAGCTTATCTGTTTATATTTTAATAAAGAAATTGTTCCCAGAGTTGATGATAATAGTATTTTCCCGCGGTTTGCTTAAGTATAACGGGAAAATATTGCATTGTCGTTTCGGAACTTATTAATATTCTTAAGTTGTTAACTAATCGACCAACCAGATTCGTTTTTAGGTTTCCGATGTTGGATGTGTTTGATTAGGTTTTTCACTTTCTAGCCGCCGTGCAAACCAGCCGGAAGAAACGTAAAGGCATGCGTAATGCACTCAAAAATTATGCTGTGCAAATACGATTTTACCCGTGTTGACAATCTGATTATACTAAGATCGTGTCAGAAAATTGCTACAAAACTAGAAATTTAACTTTGAAATTAATAATTATACTAGTTCGATGTGATTTAAAACAAAGACAATAGATTTACAAATTGACATCAGACATAGTCTAAGCCCAGGTAGGTAATTATACTGGTTTTAAAATCGCAAATCTTGCGAATTTAACATATCATCAAATAACAATGAAAATACGTAGTCTTAGTTTATAATTTAGATATAGAAATGTCAAACATTTTAGTTTATTTGTTATATCGGAAATAAATGATATCAAAGTCAGAATTGTAATGTGTCCTCACTTTCACGCAAACCGCATGGTGGCTACGTTATTTATTTAAATTGTCTTATAATTAATTAATTCCGACATATTCCTTTGTTAATGTGTAATCAAAAGACGAAAGATTAAAGTATATAACACTTACATTTTAAAATAAAAGGTTGCAAATGTTGATTCTTCAAAGTAATGGTAAATATTTAGGTCCCAATGCATAGGCATGTGAACAGATATTGTTTAGGAGTTATGTAGTCTACGCACTTTTTTACATACAGCTGTGTACTAGTCTTTCTCTGTTTAATTTTACCATGTTCACGTTAATCCTGCTAATTGTGTAATTTGTCTCTACCTTTAACATATGTTTTATAAAAGTGCATAAACCTACATGAAAAAAGATCTTTGCAAAAGTAAGTATCACATGCAATTTCCTTCAGTCAAAAAATGTACTACGGAGAATTATTTGATTTTATATTTTATGGGGTGTTGGAAGAAACTGTGTTTTGCCTACATAACGTATGTACATGTTGTACGAATTTCAGAAATTTTGTTTAAAAAAAGATAGATACTGTGACATATGGGTCACAGATATCCCCACCCTACCCATGAAAAAAAAAAGAATTCCATGATTTCATGAACTGTTCGTTCTCCATAACCATGATAACCTCTGAAAGTTTTGCAGAAATCCATTCACCAGGTTTTGAAGTAATTTTGGATAACATAGGTATATAATTCTGTGTAGTATTTTCGTTGAGGTACATGTATGAAGTATTTGGAAATCTAGAAAATTCGATTTCAAGGAAAATAAAATAGGAGATACATATCTATACTTTTTTATGAACAATCCCTGAACGTGTTTTTAAAATCCGTAAAGTGGTTTTGGAAGAGTTGTGGATAACAGGTATATACTGAATTATTTGGGCCAAGGTACATGTATGAAGTTTCTAGAAATCTAGAATATTCAATTTGAAGAAAAATAAAATAGTAGATGCACATTTACAATTTGTACTGAACAACCTGTAAAAGTTTTGTTAAAATCTATTCATTGGTTTTAGGGGGAGTTCCGGATAACATATATCTTCCAACTAGTATTTGAGCTCAGGTACATGTATGAAGTGTCTGGAAATCTAGAATATTCAATTTTAAGAAAAACAAAATGTGTACATATCTTTATCAAATTCTTAACACTTTTGTGAAGTTTGGTTGAAATCAGGTCAGTAGTTTAATAACAGGTACTCTACATCTGGAATAGCACTGTTTTACATGCAACGGACGGACACAGTAAATACTATACACCTTCTATCGCTAGTGAAGGGTATAAATATATGCATTATGTGGGATTGCTGCATGTTTTCGCATCCTTTGTGGTTGTAAGGCCTTACATTTGCCATTTTATAAATATTGAAGAAACGAATTTAAAAATAGTACAAACAACTTTTAAAATTGAACAAACGATTTTAAAAATCGTACAAACGACTTTTTAAATTGAACAAACGATTTTAAAAATCGTACAAACGATTTTCTTTAACAAAGGATTTTAAAAATCGTACAAACGACTTTTTAAATTGAACCATACGAACGATTTTATGAATTGAACAAACGAATTTAAAAGTTGTGTACAAACGACTTATCAAATTGAACAAACAAATTTTACAATCGTTTGTTCATTTTTTTTCTGCATTTGCAAAATGGCACTAATAAGCTTTCGTACTTGTCAGCTGTGACTAAAGATTTAATTTTGATTACATGATATGAAAACGAATAAATATCACTTGAAATATTATGCTTTCCTTTCATGTGAAGAAAATATTTACCCATCTCACCTGTTAATCAGATTTTTTTCAGATGAAATACTGTGAAGGAGGTGGTATGATAAGACCACTTTCCCAACTAAGATTATAATATTTCAAAAATGTCTGGGGCCTCGATGGCCGAGTCCGGGGGACTGAGTGGTATAGGCAGTTAGTTATATCTACTATAGATGGTCGCCGTGTCAACAATGGAGTTGTGATTTCGAACTTTCCTCGCGGCGAGTTTTGCTCGAATCCAACCATTACTGGCAAGGATTACCAGTTTTCTTGCCGAAGGTTGGGACTTTCACCGGGTACTCCAGGTTCCTCCCTAGTAAAAACTGGATCCCATGATATAGCTGAAAGTTGCCTAAAAGCCCCATTCAACCAACAAGCCAAAAATGTCTGATTAGTTACTTACCTTCGTTCTAATATATACTAGTATCCGCTCTATCAGAAAATTAGAATATTTTGTGACAATATCTTTAAACATTTAAGAAAAAAAACGTTATAGAGTACACACTTCAAAGATCACTCATACCTGTTTAGGTTCAATTTATCCACGGTTTATAATAGTTAAAAATATTCCTCTTATAAGTCCTAGTATATTGAACTGGGAAACTGCGGTAATTGTTACCCTAGATTTTCGATCGGTATCAACAATAAACAATTCACTGAAGTTATTGTGTCTGTACAGTTCTAATTCTATTGACTTTGTGATTTTTTGATACAAAAAATTTAAAGCTAATTATCTAAAACAGAGGATTCATAATAGCGACCATCCCAGATATCCGATAGGCAGTTGAACTGAAATCTGATCAAAGATTGTCGAATAATCTTTCATCTTTAGCTTTAATTTCTAAAAGAACTCGTAAAACGTTAAGAATGTAAATTTGTATGTCATCTCAGGACCCATAGTGATGGTCATACTAGATTTGTTTGGCAATATAATCCTGATTAAAGTTAATCCCATTTAATTATTGTGAACTGTCGACTAAGTGGACAATGTTTTGCTGACATCAAGATTTTAAAAAGTATTATTGCCTACAAAACTACATGAGGGCAAGGTGGCTATTTTGAATTTCAAATTAGTTTAATCTACTGAAGTTTATTAATGAGAAAACAAAACGTTCAAAAAATGTTTTAAAATTTTTTAAATTGTCTGTGGCAGCTATATTAGCATATTAAATTTTTCTTCAACGAAAAGCGTACAGGAGTACGTGCAATAATGTCGATATTTGGTTGGCAAAAGTTTAATGTACCATTTTATGACAATGACACCCTTCGGTCACCATCAGTTTTTCACCAAAAAAAAAAAAATATATGCGAAGAGTTGAGTTAAAAAAAAATCTCACTAAAAATCATTGAAATGACCTGCCTTCGACCATCTTCAATTTTTCAAAAAAAACATGTACTGATCACTTATAAGGTACAAAATATGAAAGGAACATCTCAAACATTTTTTAGCTAGAGGTGCTAATGTAATACTGGAGCAACCAGAGAGCAATTCTGTAGTTTAAACACGAATAGCATGTCACTAAAATAACGGCTAGTTCTATAGCCTTTCCAGGAAACGCAAATTTTCAATGTTGGTTGAATAATAGTTCGAAGTCTTTTTTTTTTCTTTTTTTTTTGTCAATTACGGCTAAGTATAAAAGTGTATCTATATCACTGGAATGTGTGCTTATCTTAATACCTCATTTTGCTAGATCTGAATATTTACTGACCTGATGACGTACATAATATATCAAATACGAAAACAATTAATTCATCTGATCTTATTTTCATAAATGTGTTTGATTTACTCTTTTTCTCTATCACTGAATATAATCCTTTATTCACGGGGTATAACCTCTACTCTGTTTTTGGAGTGGAGATGATCGGACAGGACGATTTCCGGATAGGAGACGATGGACAAAATGTAAACAACACGCTTGAACCGTGTGAGGTGGGAAATTGTCATCTTCTTTCCTATTTCTAATACTTTTCACCTTGCCAGTATTTTTACTCATTCTACGGTTTTTACCATAAGCTTCCAACACATCATGGTTCTTTTTTTCAAAGAAACCAAGTTTTCTTGCAAGTTGGTACATACATGTAACTGACGTTTGTTTGCAATTTTTTTGACTTCGTGTTGAGTTCGTAAACCTATGCCTTGTAAAATGATGTACAACATTTTTAGGTGATCGCATTCTATCTTTTGTGAATATAAAAAAATGTACGTAGCAAGGCAAAAAGATAAAAGATGCAAAACTTCGCTGTACGCATAAACAATTTGGTCTAAGACAATTCATGTGCGGAGCATATCGCTGATAGGATGATAAATGTTTGAAGCAACTTAATGTATGACAAGTTGAACGATAGAAACACAATTTTTTTTATTGAAAACACGTTGATGTATATTTTATTTCCTACTCAGAATCTCAAAGTCGCATTAGGTAGACGAATACCTTAAGTTTTAACTGTGTCCTTCTCTACTGAGTAAAGGTGTAAGTAAGAATACCGAAGTCCAAAGCAATTTCAAAAGAGAAAGTCAAAAGAACAAAAGTCAATAAAAACTGACAAAACCAAGAAAACTGTCAACCATCAAAAGTAACGGAAAACTACTGTTACATTGCTGACTCGGTCCAGGCATCTTCTAATGAAAATGGTAATTGTGAGATTCAGCTTAAACTTGGCATGGAAAACTTTTTACCTGTCAACCAGCACGAATCTCATTATTCAAACTAGAAATACAAAGTATTATACTGCGTTTTACAAATCTCATACTGAACGGGAAACTAACAGGCATATGGTTGACAAACTTTTTGCATGATACCTGTCAAACACAAAGGTACATGTATTAACTCATCAAATAGCAGGGATATGTGGATTCTGCTTCAAAACAAGTGCACCTTAAATGAAAGCAATTATCTTCGACAGAAGGGAGAGGGGTGTTACTAGTCACAATTTGAAAGAGACCATTCAAAGACCATCCATGCAAAGCTGCAGTCTTGAAATTTCAAATGCGAATTTCTTACAAACACATGGCAACTATTAGTTCGGATGCAACAGATGGACATATCGATTATTCATATTTTATCAGAGTTGCTGAGACCACCAAAAAAAAATCATTGCAACCAATATATGTAAAAGCCTCAAACCAACTAACAACATTAACAAAACTAGTTGATAACCCTCCCCACTTTCCAGACTTTTCCATTTTTTTTCAAAAACTACTCTGGCTTGCTCTAAACCCTTGTATAGAGCAACCAGACTAGTTTCTAAAAATGGATAAGTCCCCAGAAAGGTGGGTAGGGCCGTTTAGAGCATCCTACAAGAATTTTTCAGTTTTTCAACTAGGTATACCTAGAGTTTTTCCACATCTGACATAGGAATCCAGGAGTTAAATGTATCTGAGTAACCTTTCCACTCAACAAATAGTCTATTCTTATCGCGTTTTAGTATTTTTTTCTATCCGAAATGTTTTCTGGTCAGTTTTTTGAAGTTCAGAAGATTAAAAGCTACCTTAAATCGGTTGGTTATTTAAGTCTGTTATTTTGTATGTAATAGGATCAGTCATCTGCACTGTAGTCACACTAAACACTTCTTCTGTCCAATTAGGATTATAATCTTTTTCAAACGTGCCTTTTCTTTTACTTATTCTAACCGTGTCTCCAAGTTCAAATGCCTTTGGCCGAGCTGGAGGCCCCTTTGGCTTACAAGGAACAGAGTCTTCATGGTATAGGCTGTTAAACACCCTGTTTTCATTTGATTTTCTACTTGCTTCGATTGGTTTCATTTTGATTTATCTGTGTTTTGTTTTGTTATATTGCTCAATCAGTTGTGGAAGAACATCGAGGTAATTGTATGTGTTGTTAGCACTGCAATACTTCCACATTCTTGTCTTGAGAGTTCGATTAAAACGCTCGATTACGACCGCCTTTCCTTCATTGAATGTGTGGAACATTTTAATGTCATGTTGATTTAATAACTTCTTAAACTTCTGGTTATAAAACTCTAAACCTTGATCGACCCATAGTTGTTCTGGTGTCCTGTGTTTTAGTATTCCGGCAAATGCCTCTGTAACTTCTTGTCCTGTTTTAGTTTTTAGTGGGATTGCCCGGGCATATTTACTGAAAACATCGATGACGGTCAAAAGATACTTGTATCCCTTATTGTCACGCGAAAATGCCTGCATATCAACAACGTCAGCACTCCAGGTGTCATCAGCGTAAGCTACCTCCACCCACCTTTGAAGAAATTTTCTGCGAATTGGTTTATGAAGTTTTCTGCTAACTGATCAGTCCACTGGACCTTTCGTCCCGCCGAAGGCTTTACTGCTATCGCGGCTAGCTCTCCTTTCTTCGTGCTTTTTTTAACTCCAAGTCCTAAGTAAGTCTTCACCCCGATTGCATCCTGAACAATTATTTTGTTGACAGCTTCTTCAAATGATGCTGGTTTAACAGTTTTAAGTTCTTTCATCATTTTCTTGTCACAAAGTTCTTTGTTTTCTGGGTTTTAACCGTAACAAACATCATGGGACCTACATACAGTATGCAACTTATTCTTCGTTGGCAGGTTCATTGCGTTGTATGGCCCACAGTAGTTGGTTCCTGGTAGTGTAACACCACCTTTAGGGATTAGTGGTTTTATTGCTTTGTGAATGTCTAATTTTCCACCTGTGCTTGACGCATTGGGTGCCTTAATTAATCTAGCTTTTTTAATCCCACAACTTGCACACGCGTGGTGTGTTCTATATACCGATTGTTTTTAGTTTTATTAACCGTGGCATTCACAGACCCTGTGACTTATTTTCTCCTTGACACAATAACTACTCATATTTTTTGAAATATGAAACAATACGTTTTTCATTGTAAATCCTGTCATTCGGGTCAAGATGCTTATATAAGACATCATACAAGTCATAGTTTCTAGAAAGAACAGGCAAAAGTATTCGCACAAGAAACTAAGTTTGTGTTGATATTGAATATCGTTACACCAGCCTTTGTCGTACTGCCGAAATTCCTTTGGTTGTGGTAAACCATAGGGGTCGAAATAAATTTTATTGGACATCTGATCCCGCCGAAGGCTCGTCCAACAAACCCAGTGAGTTCCATCACCACTGCTGTCTTCCAGATTTAACACATCGCAGCCTTTTATGTCTCTTAGGTTATTCCGACTGTTAACACTCATAAATTTCTTAATTCCCAGTTTCTTTACCCAGTCTATGATGTC
>JAOXYI010264524.1:0-10672 GCA_028566495.1 Lithophaga antillarum
ATTAATAAAAATTTGTTAACTGTTTGTACATTTTTGTAGCATAAAACTGTTGACATGGGATACACATAAATATATAAAGACAGATTGGAAACTACACTACTACGCTAAATCTCCGCTAGAACGCCACTAGAAATCTACGAAATTTCCATTTAATATTTCGATTAATCTTCGATAATAATTCTCTAAATTTGCACTTGAAATCCTTTAAAACTCCGCTCATTTACTTCCTGCTGTTCATCTATACAGAAAATATCTTTAATTAGTTTCACCGAAATAATAATATTCCGCTAGATCTCCACTGTTTACTTAATTTGCATATTTCATTTGGATTTTGCTAATTTTCTCTTCTAAAACCCCGCTGGCAACTAATTTAAACTAAACGCACCTGGTCTCACTCCATTCTGGAGTTCATGCAATCCCAGCTATTTGTATACTGATTTTGGTATACTACATTTTATATTTACATAGCTGAAACCAAATATTCCGCTAATAATAGATTTGTGCTAATTACATGACAATAGTCTGATTGGCTGTTAAATATGGAAATTAGATGTAAATTAGTGGCATATAAGCGAACACCAATTGAAAAAAATGATGGAATTCTAGCGGAGATTTAAAAAGCACAGTCCAGCTAGATTGCCGCTAAATCTCCACTAGTTCTATGCTAATCTAGCTTTTCAAGTTCTGAGCAGATTCAACTGAAACTCCGCTAAAATGGTGCGGGTAATTTCAATTAATATATCAATTTTATTAGATTTCGTATCACTGTCGATTTTTAATTCTTTCTTCTTTCTTATATGTATAACATAAAGAAAAGGCAATTCCCAGTAATACTGAAAATTAAAATATATGGCTTGAACCCAAATTGTGACTTATTTTGAGCCTCTACCACAGACCGTCCTCATACTGAGGAATACACTAGGCAATAGAAACCCAGCATGTAACTCATTTGACCTATAGAATAGAATAGTACCCATATCTAAGCACAAAATATGTTACAATAACACATGATATGATTTATTTGAGCATTTACCACAGAGTGGTGCCTGTATAGAAACTCAAAGTATGTGTGACCGTAACTCAACTTATCTGAGCATTTACCACAGACCGTGCTCATATTGAAACATAAAACACGTAACCGAAATCCAACACGTGAATTATTAGACCCTTACGAATAGAACAGTTCCCACAAACTAAAGCATAGAATATACGATCGAAACCCAGAATGTGACTTATTTGACATTTGACAGTAGAATGGTGCCAATATCTAAAAAAAAATGTGACCATAGCCAAGAATGTGACTTATCTGAGCTTTTTCCACAGGCCACGTATACCCATATTGAAGCACAAAATGTATAACCGAAACCTAGCCTGAGACACAATTGACCCTATAGAATAGTGTCCATATCTAAGCACAAATATGTGACCATGTGTGACTTATTTTTCGCATTTACTACCTACTGGTGCCTCTATCGAAACACAAAACCCGTGGCCGTAACTCAAAGTGGGAATTATTTGAGCCTTTACCACAGATCATGCTCATACAGAAGCATATACTATGTGACTGAAACCCAGCATGTGTATTATTTGATCCTTAAGAATAGAACAATGCCTATATCTAAACCCAATTATATGTGACCGTAACCCACAATATGACTCATTGGGCTTTTATCACTGAACTGTTTCTGTATCGAAACATGAAGAACGTGACTTTTATCACAGATCATGTCCATATTGAAGCATTCGTCCGCTCACCAGTGTGAGTCTAAAATAATATGGGCGAGTGGAAATCATTAAGTACAAAATATGTGACCGTAAACCACAATATCACTCATTGGTTTTTATTAAAGACCTGTGTCTGTATCGAAATTGAAATATGACTGTTACCCAAAATTTGACTTAATTCAAGTTTTATCATATCAAGCCCATATTGAAGCTCTCGCCTGCTGACCATTGTGAGCTTAAAATAATATGGGCGAGTGGAAATCATTACTGGTACACTCCACTTTTACATCTCGACAAACTCCTTATAGAGTCTTCTCCCAAATACAAAATGTATACTTGTAAATATCAAAATACTTACACCTTGACAAAAATATTTACCTCTATATGTTGATAGCCCCGACTATATTTAACTTTAACATAACGTGGGATCAAAACGTAAAGAAAATGGGCAGGAAGTTATGCTGTAACTACAAATGATTACCGGTGTTTCGGTAATAGCTTGCTTGAAAGAATGTAAATGCATGTTTCTTTCTTAGTAAAAATAATCTTTCATATTTCCTGTTAATAGGGAAAAAAAAAACAGCGTTTTGTTGACATAAATGAAAACAATGTCAGATCTTATTAAACAGCATTGGATTGTATTCTAACAAAACTAAGGGAACTTGAAACGGTTGTCGATAATACTATACATGTACTTGAAACGAGGTAGAAGTTAATTTATTCTTTTCTTGGTACGGAAGCAATTCATAAAATTTGTCAAATATTACTTAAAGGTACCTGGAAGGAATGTAATTTCATGATATATGCATTAACAAGACTTAAAATTTGCTCGTAAAATATGTTATGGTAACAGTCTCCGATTAAATCACGAGACCGGGAAATTAAATTGAAAAAGTCTTGTGTTCCGTGTTTTTAAAACATCCCTCTTTTGATACTTTGTAGTAATATCTATAATTTTGTTCTTTATTTTGATCAGAAATTTAAAAAGACTGCCATGTTCAATAATGTGTTCTGATCCCCTAAAAATTCTTCTCAAATACCACCGATTCAGTAAAATAAAAAAAACCTTCCCTAGGCAGAGGTGTTCCTCGAATGATTCTCTACAAAGTTTGTATGTGTTTTGTTTTGTGTGTGTGTGTGTGTGTGTGTGTGTGTGTGTGTGTGTGTGGACCGGCAATGGATGGAAAATATAAAAATGAATGTTACGTACGACTTTTGAAACGAAAATACAAAAATGATAAAGTGATTTGTGAAAATTCCGTAAATGAAGTTAAAAAACAAAAATGTAAAACCTTAAAACTGTATACGAACACAAATGATGAAAGAAAATTAAACTGTTCCCAACAGTTTGACGTTAAAATCTTTTCCAAGGGCAAAGTAAAAGTTAAAAAGAAAAACACGTCCTGCCGGAATAAGAGACAGTGTCAACAACAAAGTACTTGTTTACTTTTAAAGTATAACTACTATACAAAATTAATTTTATAGCACTTATCATGATGTTTTATCCTGCAGAGCCGATTGTTAGGTCAAAACGGGCTTTTGGGGAAATAATTGGGAAAGCCACAACAACATTACACAAATGACATTCCTGTTGTTAGTTGAAAAAGCATGTCAAGACCAAGAATAAACATAAGATTATGTAATCAGAAGATTACATGTAAAAAGTAGTATACCACAATCAGTTCGAACTCACAAGTCCAAAAAAGATGACAGCTTGGATTCCAGAATGGAGTAAGAACAAATGCGTCGACAGGATAAGCGTCTCCTGCTATGAATGCATCACCCGTCATGCAACCCCAAAATCAAGTCCGGTAGCAAAGATCACAAAAAAGTTCAGGATACATCCTTTAGTAAATATGTCAAATGGACACGTGTAGGATCTACGATGACGAAAATACACACACACACACATACACACACACACACACACAGAGAAAAACACGAGTTTATCCAGTTTCTCCAGTTCATGGACAGGGAAGGTAAGTATAATACTTTGCTTCATTCCAGAATCTAATTATATGTAAAATGGCTATTTTCTGAAACACATTTGAATTATGAAAAAAAAAATGAATATATGGTGCACAACTACATGTTACATGGAAGAAAAAGGTGTTAGAGTTTTGTGACATTCCATAAAATGGTTAAGGAGGAGTAGTGGATACATACGAGACCCATCGCCACTAACCTAAGTATACGTAAAATGGCTATTTTCTGAAAAATTTTACATTTTGAAAAAAAATAAAAATAAATATATGGTGCACAGCTATATATCATATTGAAGACTTGGCTATTGGGAAATTCCATGAAGTGGTTTAAGGAGGAGTAGTGAATACAATATGAGACTCACCCCCCAGAACCTAAGTATATGTAAAATGGCTATTTTCTGGAAAAAAAATTGAATTATGAAAAAAAAAATCATGAATAATTATACCTCACACTGAAAAATGTGTTAAAGTTTTGTGAAATTCGATAAAGAGGTTAAGGAGGTACTGTGAGCTTTCTTAACACATCCTCCAGTATGAGGTGCAGTTGTGCATCATATATTTAATTTTTATCATCATTCAAAATTTTCTAGAAAACAGCCATTTACATGCACTTAGGCTCTGGGCGAGGGCCGCATATTGTATTCACTACTCCTTAACCATTAAATGTAATTTCAACTTTAACGTATTCTTCAGTATGAGATGTTGTGACCATATATTTAATTTTTCTCACTATTGAAAATTTTACATTTTACATGTACTTAGGATTTGCGAGAGGGTTCCCATATTGTATCCACGATTCCTCCTTAATCATTATTTGGAATTTCACAAAACTTTAACACATTCTGCAGTATGAGGTGTCGTTGTGCCCCATATATTTAATTTTTTTTCTCAAAATAACCATTTTACATGCACTTCGGTTGTGGGTGAGGGGTCCTGTACTGTATCCGCTACTCCTCCTGTAATACTTTATGGAATTTCACAAACTTTTATCACTTTTTTCAGTATGAAGAGTAGTCGTGCGCCATATACTTACTTTTTTAATATTTAAAAATTGTCCAGATTACAGCAATTTTACATACTTAGGCTTTAGGTGAGGGGTCCACTACTCCTCCTTCAGCAGTACATGGAATTTCATAAAATCTCATCACGTTCTTCAGTATATGGTGTAGTTGTGCACCATTGTTTAATTTTTCCGTAGTTCAAAACTTTCCTGAAAAATGGGACATAGTCATTTTACATGTATAGGCTACGGGGGGTCCCATATTGCATTCAGTACCCTTTCGTAACCATTACATGGACTTTCATTAAACTTCAACACATTTTAAAATGTGCACTATAGTTTTGCACAACGTATTATCTTCTAAATGGTTACTTGTGCATTTGACGATAAATAGATTTAATGGGGCTTGAGGGGTGTTAATTTGTGAGCTATGCTCATAGTACCTCTTATTTAAAATGCGATCAAATCATTACATATAGAATTATTCACTATTTCATGTTCTCGAATACACTGAACTGGGAACACAAATACTATTTCAACGACACAATGTATGCTCTTTATCCTTGTGACAACTAATACATTTAGTCTTTAGTGGTTGTATTCTCGTCAGTTACATTTTATCTAAAAGATAATCAGATAAATAATTTATTGCTAAAGCAAGAAAATAAATACAAAAAAGTATTTCGAAAAGAAAAACGATTTCTTAATGAAAATAGGTACATGTATTACATGTAGCTGACGTGTTTTGGGAAAAAAAAAGCAATTTTCTTGGTACAAAGTGTCGAGCAAACAGTAACACGTTGTATACATTTTGTCTGTGCGATCTTTGTATAATCAATTTATCGCTCCAAAATTCTTTTTGCCACAGCATAGAAAAAATAAGAAATTTTCACGAAAGCGGGCACTGTTGAAAGCGTACAAAAAAGGATTCAATGCAGCTTTAAACCAAAGAATCCAAGTGAATGCTTCGTATACTGGGATGCTTACGCATTCTTCGCAAAATGATATCACAACTGTCAATATTGTATAAGGTGTCCATGTAATTACAAAAGCAATTATTAATATTGCAAGCGATCTTGCAGCTTTTGCTGCCTTTTTCCTTGTCTTTTCTTTTGATTTCTCAGATTTATTTGTAATTTCCGATGGTCCTGATACTGAAGATGGAATTTGAATACTGGACACTGGCATAACGCGAACTTTGTTATGCCGTAATTTCCGGATCTGTATGATAACCAACGTATTCAGTACACCCAAACAAATAAGAGGAATAAGGAATTCCAGAACAGCTGTAGTCGTCGTGAAAATGTTGTCATGGGCAAATTGTACATCACAATCCTGGGGTTCCACTGTATTCGTCTTGGTCCAGTGATCCCAACCAATAACTGCAGGACCATACAAGAGAAAAGCAAGAAGCCATGAGACTATAATTTTAACGTACGCAGTTTTCTTACTTTGCTTGGAGTAATAAGACGTACCTTGTTTAAGTAGCATCAAACGATCATAACTTATAACGTTCATAATAATAACAGTTACCGAACATACAGTAAAATCAATAACAAGATATACTTTACAGAAATGATAACCATACACCCATATATTTCTTTTCAGTGTGTATGTTAGGTAGATCGCCATACTAATGGTTGCAATCAGCAAGTCTGCAACGGCAAGGTTTACCAAATAAATATTATACGTTGTACGTAAATATTTGTCTCTCAGAAATGAAAGGATCGTCAATGTGTTTCCTATTACTGCCTGCACGATCATAAATATTATGATGAAACCTGCAAAGATCAAAATGCCATCAGAAGCAACATATTCATCGTCGTCTATTTCGTCACCAGATGATGTAGTATTTTCTGCCATTTATTACTTGCGATGATTACAACCTGAAAAATGAAAATTTCAGACGTTAACAAATTTTATTTCTACACATTTCTTGTAATTTCTGTTATCATTATATATATATATTATATATATATCATTATATATATATATATAAAGACTTTTTAATATTTTTCGAAGTTACCTACTCATATATTTACCATTTATTATTTGATTTAAAAATGAATACAGATTTCCCGTCACGATATAATTGAAATACTGCTGACAATGTGGCGCACAGCTTTGTTTCGAAGAAGAGGAAATCAGTTAGAGGATTCGATGTTTAGGAGGAGTGAGTGAGTGAGTGAGTAAATGTGTGAATATTGTTTAACAGCAAATCAGCAGGTTTTCGGTTATATCGTGGCAGGAACATATCATATTGTGCAATGCATATTTTGACGTCTTCTCGGACTATAACGACATGCTGAACGGTGCTAGTTCACTAGTAACAGTCCGCAGTAGGTATGTCACCCGACAGGGACACATTATTTTCCTCACTGTTGTGTTTTAAAAAGTACAACGTTTTTTATTTTTTTGGTTTAACCTTACCAAGAATCGAACCCCTATCTGCCACACTCCAGGCGAGCAAGCTAATAATTACAACACGGAAGCGGTTTTGTAGTAGGAGTAGGACATGGATTTATGTTTCCCAGCACCGCTCACAATAATGATTCCTGGTTCTCTTCCTTGTTTCTCTACCGATCTGTCGAAATACAAATCTTCCAAAGTACAGATGAATTTATTTTGGCACAAACCTGACCTATTTTCCAAAATCCATTCGCATACAAAACTGTAGCTCCAGGTGTCCGCTCTCCCGATTAACACCCCAATTCCCAGTTCTCCCAAATAACTTTCCTCCTATTTTTTTCTTTCTGTTTAATAGCAGTAATTTATTCAGAATTCCATACTGCTGACAATTAAATATAAACTGTTCAGAAAAACTATAAAAAGAATGTGACTAAGAACAAAAAATGATGTTCGACTTTCGTTTTTCAGTATCTGATTATCAGAAGCGTTCACACGACATATACTGAAATTTGTTTTTTTCCATTACATACAAAGCATATAAGATTTAAGGATGTTAAAGTCATTTCACCTTTCCACAGTATCATGTCAGTCGCAAAATCAATTCAGACTACTGCAGATAAAACAATTATCCATTAATTCAATTAAATAAATAAAGTAATTGTCAATTCCACTATAATTTTACTGTCCAAAAGATTCCTGGAAATGATAACACGTATTCCACGTTTACTACTTGTTTTAATACCAATAAATGTCAATGTCATGTACGTCAAAAGAAGACACTTTCTGACCTTTCATTCAAGACGCGTTAATCTTTTTCACGAATGTAATCACTAAATTTTTCGTCTGACGAAAATTGCATAATTTCACTAATAGGGTACACTGGGTGCTTCGTTCGCAGAAAAAACGGATGCAGAACCAAAGAGTTTATTTTGTTCCTAAGGGCTATCTTGACAAACTGAAATCGATAGAATTGTTATTTCAGTTTTAATTGTCATTCTTTCTCTAGGATATAAACGATCCTTTGTCCTAATGGAAAATGTTTGACTTGAAGCTTCAATTTAGATTTTATCAAAACAGATGACACGAATGGTATCTTGTTCCACTTACAGATAGGTGCAGACCTGACTGCTCTTAAAAGTTAACATGAATCTGTCGTAATAACGACCGCTTTGCAAGTTAATTTGATGACAAGAAAGCTATTGTTCTGACAGTTTGAAGCAAACTTGGGGCAGACTGTAGGACAAAACGTAGCTAACTTGAAACAGACGCCCTGACAAACAAAGTTAACTTCGAAGTTCGGTCAAGTCCTGTCTGGAGGACAGTTCCAACCAAGTCAGGAGGATAGCTTCTGACTGCTTCCGTGACCTGGCAGATATGTCGCTAGCTTCGACAAAATGAAATAAAGTCAGTTAAATATTATTATTATCATTATTATTATAAACGACTGAAAAACATATAGGGCCAAAGTAAACATACTAGTTTTTTTCCAATAGTGGACTTCCCGACAGTAGCAGACTCCCTTGCAAAAGCAGTCGTTCTGACCGGTTCTCAGAACATATGCAAGTTAACTTGGAGCAGACCTGGGTACAAAATCAAGTTAAACTGTACCGGACTTCCTGACTATCAACAGCTGTCCTATGTTAATTTGCAAGTTAACATGAACCGGACATTATGACAGGTTTCCAAGTTAACCTGGAAGATAGATTAAGTGTGCACCTATCTGTAGTTGAAATCAAATATAAAAATGTATTATTTTTCATCATATCAGATATACAAAAGCATGACAAATAAAGTATACACATATAATATATATCATATTTTTTCGCAAAACTATAGAAATATTAAAATGGAAACGAATGTCACATTTTTATGATAGACTCAATATTTGTAATTGAATCAATAAAATGCAATGAAATGACATTATAATGATATGTTTAAAATATTTCCTTGAATCCAAAGAAGATCCCTGCTGGTAATGTTTAAAAAAATCTCCATTTACTACACAAATCTACGGAATATTCAGGAAATCAACCTGTCCTTCTTCACATGGTTATGAAATTTCTAGTTTAAATAAAAAATCCAGAAAAAAATACCAGCAACCAATAAACTTGAGTCCACTTACGGTAAAAGTATTTCTTTAGTTCGTGAGATGTTGTTTATGATCGCCAAATTTTCAACCAAGTACATGTTGTGATTTCTTCGAAAATTGGCTTTCATCCTTTTTTAGGTGTCGCCACATATCGTCACAAGTCACAGTATGAAACATTTTTGAGCCTATCAGGCTAGTGAACTGTCCAAAAAACTTCATGTTGTCTCGCGCGACTAATAGTTATACCCCCACTAGCAGTAGCGGGAGGTATATAGTGTTCATTGTGTCCATCCGTCCGTCCGTCCGCACTTATTATCCGCAACTCCTCCCTCACTACTTTCAAAAATTCTTTAGTACCAAATGGCATTGTGCACGTTCTATTTTGTTTTTTGTCAACATTGATTTTTTTTTCAGAATTCTTGGCATTTTGGCATATAATGTACTTGCATGATAAACAGTGTTGTGGTAGGTGTAGTGAACCTGTTATCCACAACTCCTCATAGACAACTGAATTGATTTCAACCAACCTCTACAAAATTGTTAAGGATTTAATAAAGATTTGCACTTCCTATTTTATTTTTCTTGAAACTGAGTATTCTAGATTTCCAGACACTTCATATATGTACATAGGCCTAAATGCTACAGAGAATGTAACTGTTATCCGCAACTCCTTCAAAACCAGTGAATGAATTTTAACAGAACTTCCAGAGATTATTTTGTACAAGTTGTAGATGTGCATCTCCTATCTTATTTTGCTTAAAAAATTGAATTCTCTAGATTTTTAGGCACTTCGTACATGTACCTAGGCTTAAATGCTACTGAGAATGTACCTGTTATCCAGAACTCCTCCAAAACCAGTGAATGGATATTAACAAATCTTCCAGAGATTATTTTGTACAAATTATAAATGTGCATCTTCTTTTTCATTTTTCTTGAAAAATTGAATTCTCAAGATTTATAGAAACTTCATACATGTACCTAGGCCCAAATAATACAGTACATATCTGTTATCTTCAACTCTCCGAAACTGCTTTATGGATTTGAACAAAACTTTTAGAGATTGTTCAGAACAGGTTGTAGATGTGCATGTCCAATTTTGTTTTTCTAGAAATCAACTATTCTAGATTTCTAAAAATTTCATACATGTACCTCGGCCCAAATACAACAGTGCATACCTGTTATCCGCATCTCCTCTTAAACTGCATTATGGATTTGAAAAGAACTTTCAGAGATTGCTGAGAACAAGGTGTAGATGTGCATATCCTATAATGCTTTTCTTAAAATTGAATAATCTAGATTTCCAAATACTTCATACATGTATGTTACGGTAGCTCAAATACTAGACAGAACATACCAGTGGCATCCAAAACTACTTCAAAATCCAGTGAATGGATTTCTGCAAAACTTTAAGAGGTTGTAGAAAATAAACTGTTCATGGATTTTTTTTTTTGTATGAAATGTTAG
>JAOXYI010264633.1:0-10671 GCA_028566495.1 Lithophaga antillarum
TCATTTCGATAAAACGAAATAATTATTTCGTTAAAACGAAATAATATTTCGAATAAACGAAATACTATTTCGAAAAAGCGAAATATTATTTCGAAAAAAACGAAATAATATTTCGAAAAAAACGAAATAAGTTTTTCGTTTGAACGAAATACTATTTCGATAAAACGAAATATTATTTCGAAAAAACGAAATAAAAAATAAGTATTGTATGTCAGTAAACGGGCTCGTAGAAATCTAATCAGTTGATTTTTGTGTATTTGTTAAAAGAAAAAAACCGCAGCGCTTATATTAGGTACAAAGCATTAATTATTTTTTTTATAAAATACATTGTAAATTATCATGGCTATGTGCTGTTAGCCTTTAAATGATTCAAAAGAAGTAGCAGTTTGAAAATGACCTGATATTAGTGGTCATATTAGGTTGTTCCTTATGATGAACCTTAACACATTCAATGTAATATGTTTATTTTTCTCTCGTTGAACCTGGTCATACTTGTTGATTGGATAGTTATTTGATGCCAGACAGATTTGAAATTTAAAGTAAACGGTAGCTATTAATTCAGTGAAACATTCAGTAAGTGTTGAGGAAAAAATAGTTTCATTTAAACATGTCTGTTTTCAGTATTTCACTTTAAATCTTTTTATTGTCATTCTGTCTGTCAGTTTTCATTGTCAAAGAGAACTTGAATATAATATTCTGTTGTATCGATCTAAAACGAAGGCATTGTATTGTCTCAAGTAAACATATATTCAAATATTTAATAGTATTTTATCGAAAATTTTACTGGTTTATCACCTAGGTCTTATTCAGGTAAACAAAACAAAATATCCTAAATGTGTGGTCGAAACAAATGAAAGACGGATGACCAACCGATTAGATCAGATCAAAATGAACAACAACTGAGCGATATTTGCACGATGGGTTGCTTTTAAAAGTTGCTAGTTACAATATAGATTTTAATTCAATACTATACACGGATGCCTCACTATATAGCATTTCCAAAGCAGACTAAAACACAGTAAAATAATTACAATTGAACAACACTATATTAAGCTTATTTTCGATTTATCTTAACCTTTAACTACAATTTGAGCGACAAGAGCATAGCTTAAAGACAATTTATGCTACAAGAGAATAGCTTAATAATTAGAAATTTCTGATAATTAGAGCAATACCTTGTTAAACAAAAATCAAATGATGTACATTGTCACTGTGGGTTATTTACTGGAATTGAAAACAATGGCCTATTGTTGTTCTCATTTATTATCACTACTCACATATGACCTAAAAATCTTTGAATAGCTATAGTAGATCGGCAAAAAATATAAAAATATCAAACGACAACATAAGTCTATCGTTTCTGAACGTTATTCAATGCCATCGATTGCTTATAAATGGGTCTACAAACGTCGTTTCTTATTGTCGTAATGCAACTGACAGATATTTTTCACAACTGCGACAACATCTGGCATTACGAAACTAACCGAATCTACAAATACTTTTTTCTCTTTGTTAGTCCAAATGTAGAATTGGATGTACAAGTGTACCCTTTCGTAAAGTATAAGGAATGGAAATTTTTTCCGTGGCCATGTCTGCAAGACACAATGCGGAGAAACAATTTCAGCGCATCAAGGACTTTAACTCCAGAGAAGATGATAGTCTCATCTGCACGACACAGAAGTCTAGTACAGTATATTATCATATGTATATATTATAATGTAGGAAGTTGGTTAAGCTATGGGAAATGAAATACAACCTGAGTTGAAACAAATAAAAATATGAAACACTGCTGAAGACAAATGTAACATTATAAGCGTAAATCATTTGAAGAGTTTGGCTTTTTATACATGGAAAAGACGCATATGACGAAATATGACTAAAAATGTTGCGTATCGCAATACGATTGTAATTCAGGTTAAGGGCTAGTCTTTCTACGAATCAGAGTACATAACACAAAAGCGACACATTGATTGAAAGTTTACAAAGAACAAACCGGCAAGTTTTTTTTTGCCTTTTTTAAATTAAGTATAAATTATGAAAGGCCAATGATTTTCACGCATCTTTTGGGTCATTCCAGGGTGATAAGAATAAGTGGATATCAGCTTCTTGCACTATATCTTAAAGTCAGTGCTTTTTTAAAATCATTTTATTCATTCAGTGCAATGCTAAGCAAAACATAATTATTTCGCACTTGGAAAAGTCGTTGTTGTGATTGTGACCTACCATGTACGTTAGCTTAGGTCCACTTCTTAAACTAAATGATCTTCTTCAGCAATTTTGGTTAAATGTATAGTCAGTGTGGTTTATATGTTACCACAACCTGTATAACAATGACGTTTTGTCAATGGTTAAGTCTTACATACAGTCTAAAACATGCTAAAAAATTGGAAAATCCTTACCTTCATTTTTTGATTCGATGACTAAGTTGCATTTGGTTGCACTAATATTGTAATAGACATTGTACTGCGTTGAAAATGCATTTATATGTCCAACATAGTCTTAAAACATCATACAAGAACCGATTGACCCTGACCAACATTTTCCACTTCGGTGATTCTGATAAGTTTTTATCTTCTGTACTAGAACTTTTTACAGAAATTACACGCGTGTTATGGATACGTCTTGGTAGATTTACTGGTAGGTACATTATTTCAAATTTCAGTAGATTTATCATTTATCGTTTTTAAAATTACAATTTCGGCTCAAAATGGAAATTTAATCACAAAGTTTTATAAACATTATGTATGTTTCCTGTATAAGCACTAACTGGAGCAAAGTAGTTTTAAAATCTTCAAATTCCCATTGAAACTTTATGAAACAGACCTGTTGGAAAAAAAAACGAGCTCTTATAAAAGAAAAGCTACCTTATAAATTTTGTAATATGATAATAAGCTATATTGACATGCAATTTATGTTTATAATTTTAGTTTATGTTTAAATTAATATGTATAATACTGGAACTTGTAGAGCTGGAACACTTTATTTGGGCCTAGTGATAAACCGTGCTACAATAAGTACAAATAAAGGACATATCTAGGCTACTTGTACAGATTACAATTTACACTAGAGGGCCAGATGATTAGTGTCTTTTAAGGGGTATACCTTTTACCCTTGTATTTGGCAGCTTCAACAAAGATACATTGCATTGTGCATATTGATTTTGTTAAATTGCATGTTGAACATAGTACAACGAATGAAAACAAAACAAAAACAAGAGAAATAATTAAAATTAATAAATTTACAGACAAAAAGTACATACCTTAAAAGGTCTTTTACACTGAATAGTAGGAATTTGAATATCCTTTGCTGGCGTGTTTGTCTGTGTACATAAACATTTACTATATTTATAACAAATGATGCATGTTTATTGTTTTGTTTAAGACACTCTGATGACTGGATGGTTCAATCATACTAAAGAAATGGTAACCGCTATGCAAAATAAAGCTGGAAATATACACCAGATATTGTATGGAGATTTGTATTCGGTATGTTAGCGCTTATTGAAAAACTGATACGGTGAGTCTGACCGTTTATTAGTTTTATCGAGATTTTTGTGGTTGTACATTTCAAATGATCCACACACCATGTTGCTTATGGTGTGCTTTAGCTCATCAGACTGAATGTCATATCAGCTTTTGCCATCAATTTGCGTTGATGTCACCAACCGTACCACTTTTTTAACGTTTTAATCTTCTTCTCCAGAACCGGATGGCCGATTTGAACCAAACCGTATAATGGTTCATCCTTGGATGGTCCCCTTTCCCGAAATCTGTTCTGTGCTCCAAAATGGCTGACGGAGCCAATTACTGATCATAGATTATTTTTTTAACCCTCTTCAGAATCATTGGGCCAAATGTAACCAATCCTGATAGATATAGTCTTAAATTAACATCTTTTCAATTTGTATGCAACAGGTTGATCGGTTGAACAAGATAGTTGGCCAGGTAGTTCATGCAAATTAGTTGTAATTTTATAATAAGTTTATAGTGAGACATTTTCCGGAAACAATTGAGCCAAATGGAATCAAAAATGATAATAAAAGCCTTGGATGGTCTTTTTCCAAAATTCGACAAGGCTGTCCATTTTTCACGATGGTCCCTATAACCGTTTTTACATACTGGCCTTAATTTCACTATAAATTCATTTCAATATCGTCACATGTCACAACCACAAGGCCAAATGTTGCTTGGAAACTCTACAATAAGGTTTGTTGCTTTTTAGATCCACTGTACCAGATGGAAACAGACTTGGCAGAAATGATGTTTTGAAGGTTCTGACCAACTATTTTTACATTTTTAGGCCACCGGGTCCATAATGAGCGATGACTGGATAAAATCGTTAAGGCTGTCAGAAAGTACATGGTCAATTAAAATTGAATTGCCATGAGTGATTCTGACAGGATTTTGAACAAGTGTTGTTACTTTTCGGACAGATAAAAAATCCAATGTGATCCCATCGTTGAAAAAGTTTAATGTAAGACCTTATCGAAAATATTCTGAAAATAGTCTTAAGGTCCACTTTACCTAATAGAATCAGATTTGGAAGATTGTTGCTTGTAAGGTCCTAACCATTGTTGTTACATTTTGAGGTGGATAGATATCCAAGATTAGCTGTTCTTTGGAGAAACTACAAGGATTGTATAAATCCTTTTATGGTCCTTTCCAAATATTTATACTTTTTGACCAAAGAAAAATCTAATACAACCACACAAGGGACATAGTTTAACATGGGATCTTATGAGAAATATGTTTTAAAATGTTCGTCTTCAGATACGCTAGGCCAGGGACAAATATTGTTTGGACTTTTCTTACCAAGTAATGTCAATTTTCGAAGCTCTTGGAAATACAAGTCGTCTTCCAAAAGCCGTACCGGGGTTTAAGTTGCTGTAATTTTCAGAAACGACAAAAACTTATTAATCACTCCTTCAAAGTTCTTACCAAGTTGACCGTTACTGAGATACAGAGTTTAACTTCAGAACTATTGGGAAATATGCTAATAAATCTTCTTCAGAACCACTCTGCCACATGGAATCAAAAGTTGCAGAAATGTTGCTTGGAATGTCCGAGAGGTTCTAATCAAGTGTTGATGTTTTTGGGGCGGTTTGAAACCTCTGATGGCCGCATGGGCCAGAATGAGCTCTTACTGGCTAAAATGTAAAAGATCTGTTCGGAAACTACAGGATTAGTGGATTTGAATCTTGTCATGAATAATCCTTACAACTTTCCTACGAAGTATTGTTATTGTTTGAAGCGATCCAAAATGGGCAGTGGAGGACATGGCCGGTGGTGTATTTACACAACCACAATAAAACAGAAAAAATCAATGGCTGCTGTATACTTGTTCGGAATAAATCGACTAGATTGTTATTCCCAGTAAGTATTGGCCAGTGTGATTTCAATGCTTTCGTAAATTAAAGTTATCTTTTTCCATGAATTTAAATTCTAAGAAAGTTGTCAGTTATTCGTAATTCGCCATAGATTATAGGTGATCTATACTCTTACATAAAACATCGTACATATACATTTGTATGTCTATGGAACTGTGTACGTTGTTGTGCATTCTTTTCGAAATCATTCAGATGCACATAGAGATAAATAAAAAATTTATCATAAAAATTGGCTTTTATTATATTTGATTTGTCATCAGTCAGTTTCAAACAAACCTTTGTTCTCGGATATTTGTATCTAACCGGAAGAATTATCTATCCATGTTTCCCTATTGGATGTGATAATGACATCATACCTATCGTAAAATTAGGTCGAAATTGTTAGGAGATACCTGTAAACATATGCTTGTAGCTTTGGTCCCTCTGAGTTGTAATTATTCATATAACGATGTGGAGTAAGCTGAAATTCGGCTCAAATGATATATTGACGGAGATCTTTTCGTTTTATTCAGAAAAAAATTGTTTTCGTGTTTTCTTTCTTTTTGTTTTTTGTTTTTTGTTTTTGTTGATATATGGTTTGCTATATATGACTTAATATTTTGTAGCTTATTATAATGAATTATCACAAGATTAATGCACCATATATGCATTTCAACAATTATGTCTCATCAGTGGTATTCGATGTCAAACTTTGGAAATCCGAAAATAAAAGTTGACGAGCACAAAAACAACCCATAATCACAAAAGTACAGCCAAAACAGAATGAGGGAATTAACCTTATAAAATATTTTATCACAACATGTCAGTAATTACAATGCAGATATTTTACAAGAAGGTTTTTTCAATTTTTCATAAAAAATTGAGGTTGTCAAATCACTCTTTCTGTTCTCTTAAAGGATCCCCAAGCAGAAATAAGACGATTAGCCGACTTTTTAGAAGTGCTTTATGACGAACAATTCATACAAGTCATTTCTGACAAGTGCATTTTCGAAAAATTAAAAAATCACAAACAAGATTCATCAGTTGCGCTCCACCCTGAAAAAAAGCGTACGGTATTTAAAGATAAGAACTTAAAACAGTTTTAAGTGCATTTTAAGAAAGAAAACCGTTAATCGGAAATCAAGTAATGTATGTAATAGGTCACATATTCTTGTACTGATAGCTGTCTCCCCTCTAGAATTAAAAAAGAAATTAGATTGCGTTCGACATATAACCGTTCTCATAAAATTTCTTAGATATCAGCTGAAGAGTGCTGAATTTAGCAGTAAATTCCATCACCACGATCATACTAGAAGCTCATGATTTTTTCAATGGTGTTCATGCCAATTTTATTTATTAAATCAGTCAAATTTATTATGAAATCAGTGTAATTATTTTCTAGCAAGAATGTTTTAAAAGTGATCATAAACTGAGTTCGAACTGGCATATGAAAGTCACTGGACTGTGTGTGACAGCGGGTAATGGGTAAAATTGAAAAAAGGAACAATTTACTGTCGGTAGGATAAATTATTACCATAGCATGACGTCTCCATTTGTATTTTTATAATAATTGACTTTAAAAAAGAGGTATCGAAATAACCAACTCCTACCAATGTATCACGTTGTTAATTTTAACCTAGGTATAGTTGGAGACTGGAGGAACTGGTTTACTGTCATCCAGAATGAAAAGTTTGACGCCGTGTATGAAAGAGAAATGGAAGGTGTTAATGTGCACTTTATGTATGAAGCATAATTGCAAACTACATTTAATAAGGGTGTGTAGTAAGAGATTTATAAGAGAAAGGAAAATTCAAGTATAATTGTATTGTGACAGATACGAACATGTTCTAGAATATTTGTAATAATAACTAGATTTTAGTGCTGACATACGGGAGTTAATTGTTTTGTCATAATAAATTGTATGAATTTGTTACGTTAGGCCCTAACTAAACCGGTTAGGTTTTTTTGGATTCACTTGCTTTTGAAAATTGTTTGGTAAAAAAAAAATAGATATCTTTAAATATCGGCTACTTATTTCTCTAATTTTCATTCCATTACAAATATAATTGATATTTTCAAACATTTAATTAATTGCTCTCTCCAAAATGTGTTAATACATGATAAACAAAGGTTAGAAAGTCCACAAATACATAAATTCAATTACAAAGAACCCAAAATATATAAATTTAGCCCAAGAAAATATGTCAATTAAATGGTTGGATATGTGGTTCATTTTATTTTTCGCAGATATCCTGCGTCAAAATAGTTAAATTTACTAAGTAAAGAATAAAATCTAATGTATGTATGCTGTTGTTATTTCAGTCAAGAAAAACTGTTTACGAATAGTCTTGTTTTTTTAATTGCCAAACCTGGGCTATGATACTGGACTACAAGAAAAATACGAAATCGAGAAAATAGCCTAAAATTATTTTCCAATATCATCCAGAGAATTACTAGAGAATAAATTTTTCTTATTTTATGAAAAATATCAAGCAGTGAAAATTCATGTTTACAGTTAATATAAATTTACTTATATGTATGTCCAATGTTATTAATACAAATGTTTCTTATCAATTTTAGTGTTTTGACAAATTCTTTATAGAATGGAATGTTGACTAACCTTCTTCCAAGATACAGGATTTTAAAAGAAAATCTGTGTATGCTAAAAATACAGTGTCAAACAGTCAAAGTAATCATTTATATACATGTTTAAAATTGACATTTAAAATTAGTGTGCATGTTTAAAGACAATTATATTATGTAATTGGTTGTTTTGCCTCATTTCTGCGGACAAATACTGCTAACTACGGTTCTTGACATAACATTCACTGTACACAACTGCACATCATCTTAATTCATCTTAATTCAACATTCCAGATAGCTAAATATAAAATTTTTATAGTAAAGCCAAGAAATACATTTATAAAGTTTATAATTCACTTAATTTAGCTTTCCAAGTGTAAGCATTGTAATAGTATGGTATTAAGTAAATTGTACAAAAAGTATGGAAGTATATTAAGTTATATATAAAAGTTCCTGAGTTATAATGTCAATTACATGTAATAGAATACGTCATCTACCACCAAAAGCATATTCACCTTGGCAAGGCATCTGTCCATATTGCATGTGTTAGATGATAAAATCTGTTATTATATGTCTGATTTTTATTGTTTGCCTCTCTTTAACTTTCTTGTTTCATTTCTATTGGATAACAGATATAGATCCAACGTTACATTCACCGTAAACATGCATGCACCTGAGATCAGTATAACATGCCGAAATCATTCCATGGCAATAAGTATAGAAATCAAATGTGTTTCCATACTTTCCTTTTGCTCATGTAATACACTTTTTCAGTTAATTTACATTGTGAATGTAAAATCAAGAAATGTTAAAATTACAGTTCACTATAATTCCTTTCAGGATTACTAGGTAAACATTGTAATAGTAAGGTAGAGGCAATTGTACAAATAGTGTGAAAGTCACGTATAAGAATAATTGAATTAAGATGTAATATGATAACACCATAACTGAAAACTGATGTTCGTTAATATAAGAATTTATCGACCTCGAAATGTGATAGTAAGCTTGCTCAAGACCTCGGTAAGTATCTGATTTACTGGGCTGATAACCTCATTCAAAAGTCAATACTGTATAGTTGTAATCCCATCAACAGTAGGTACATTTAGTTGTATAGTATCGTTATTCTTTGATGTTATCTGGACTCGTAGTTATATGACTCATACAGCACATGCATATATACCATCACAATATACTTGTACCAAATGATGCCTTGAGGAAATCGGTCAGTTGTTTTTGAGGTGGGATAACATTTGAAATTTACAATTGTGTATTGATATGGATCTGTCCTCATCATATGCTGTTATATGTCATCCGTGTATGTGTTCTTTATTTGCCGTTGACCGATTTTTCATGAATTACCGTTTTTGTTTTAGACGTTCAGACATAAAAAATCAAACAGGCTATTTTTGAATTTTGTAAAGTGAAAGAATTTGTATTACTTTGTGCTAAGATTTTTTACAGTGTTGTTGATGTTCTTCTATTTACATTGACTTCCTTACTGCAATACCTTTCAGTACATTTCCAACAAATTTTACAAATCTGTAGCATTTTCTGTTTAGCAGAAACAGTGTCATGTCACTTTTCTACCAACATAAATGCGAAGGAATTCATGCTGCTTTTTGGGGAGGGGATGTTTGGTATTTTTTTTTTGTTTTTTGTTTTTGTTTTGTTTTGTTTTGTTTTGTTATTTGGTTTTTATGCTTCTTTTTTTGTATTTGTGTTTTATGTCGTATATCCTGTTAAATGGTCTTTAATTACTATACAAACGGAGTTTACTAAATTTTCCGACTTTGAGGTAAAGAATCATCTACTAGATATGAATAAGTAAAAATGATAACCCCCTAAAACAAACAAATAAAACAAAATAAAAGCAAAAATGGGAAAACAAAACAAACAAAGAAACAAATATACGAGGCACTTTTCTATTACTTTAAACTTTGTGTGCACGTGCAAAAACGGCAGTGAGCAAATTTATGTGTCCACAATCATTCGTTCTAGTTGACCTACGTAATCGTCTGCTATCAGATTGCTACGGGCAAATATCATTGCTTAGGTGAATCAGATAATATAAATATGATCGGAAACTTATTTCAATTCATTAACTTGGTATTTATTGAATACGGTAGGATTCAAAGCCTGAGTATGTATAACTGTTGCTGATATTAAGTGATAAAAAAGCGAAAAGAAGGACGAAAAACCCGAGATTTTTTCATGAACTTCAGAACGTCAGACATTGTAATGCCTTTGAATTTTTGTCAAGGAAAATGCATGAATTATGCATTTTGTCTAAAATAAAGAACGTTTTTGTGAATTCTGAAATTATGCGCTATGACGTCGTCGCATATGCGACTATCACCAAATTAACATTTTATTGCTTTTCTTTTGATGGTAAGTATACCTGCAAATACATCTCATTAGTTCAACTTGATAGCAAGAGGAAAAACATTTCATAAATTACCTGCTTTGGCAAAAGTAACTGTCGTGAAAGATATTATAGAATGCATTACATTACCGATAAAGGACCGTGCAATATTATATAGGAGCGGGGTGGAACTGACGTAGAAACCTTTTGTTACTGTAAAAAAAGTTCCCTGTCCCGCTGTCCTGGTGAGACACATAAGTATATGTGTCACTAAAAATATAGTTGTTAACATAATAAAAAAAAAATTCCTATAATGTACACCCAGTGCTAAAAATATAATTTCTACATATAGCTGAGTTCT
>JAOXYI010264743.1:0-10670 GCA_028566495.1 Lithophaga antillarum
GATTGTTTAATGAATATAAATACCTACCTGAATTCTTTATCCAATTTACAAACCAACAAAAATCTTTACAATACATAAATACTAAATCTAGTACTTAAAGCACCTTGCATAACAATGAAAAACTGATGCATAGGTTCGCAAAATTGTCAAAGAAATCTTTGGATTTTTTACCACACATTTTTGTGTAATACTGTTGCTTGAATAAACAGTGTCATAGTATTTTTGTAATCCTTCTTTAAATGTAAACAAAATGTCTGCTGTGGTTATTGACAGTTCAATGATTAAACCTTGAGAATGTTGCCTTTTCACGTAATTCAATATTAGTTAATTTTGAATTTATAAAGACCGCGTTGTTATTAAATAAGCTAAATTATTTCAAGAAAATGGAGATGTCCTATATCTAGTTTCAACCTCGTTATATCAATAAGGCAAAGACAACGTAGTTCATAGGATTTTTTTTATTGACACGTGTTCTGAAGTTTCCATTGACCTTAATATAACACTTTTGATACTTTTATCCGTATCTGTAGGAGTAGTCATACGATGGGTCGAGTCACCACCAAGTACAGTTCGAGTATCACAGTTTTTTAATACAACAACAGAACTTCTTTTAGAACCACAGTTCTATGAGTGGGCAGTCACGCATGGGTTCTTTAGTCAAGCCAATTTTTCTGAGGGGATCACGTAAGTATAGTTCGAACAATCTAATTTGCATGAGACGTAGATTTTAAACAGTCTAATTTCAACTAAGAAAGAATATTTAAAGATGCACCGTTTGAGGAATATTTATAGAATCTTTTCACACAATATCTCATGTAAAATATTTTAATAAGAAGCCATTTCAAAATTTTGATTTGTTCAAAAGTATTTGCTGTATTGTATCTGACAGTTGATATTTTGCTCCATTGTAATTACGGTGAAATGGTATTAGTATTCAGACAAAATATCAGGTAAAAGCGATAAAAACGAGTTTCTTTACATTATGATGATTTATCTCTGTTTCAAAGGGATCCTGATGTAGCACAGTCATGGTGCGAGAGTACCTTATGCCCAAGTCCATCGACAGCTACACAGGAAAATTGCTGCATACATCATATGAATATCCATAGCTGTCCATTGTCAGATAGTACTGTCACAAATGGTTTATGTGGCCCTTGGATTCCTGCCAAAGGACAGATTATTACCCATTCCGAAGTTCTTGTTGGTACGGCTTTAGTTGGAAACTGGTCAAACGATGTACCTGGGCTGTACGTCAGCGGACGAACTTCCATCATATCTCATTTCAAAGTTGCAGGAATCAGCATTGCTTTGGTATATGATCTAACAGTTAAGCCAAAAGCTGGTAAGTACTTGTAATATCCAAAGAAATGTGTAATATCCGATTCCTACCTAATAAATCCATTTCGAAGAACAATATAAGTTGTTTCTTTTTTCGCGTTGAAATATCATTTATTGCGACAGTATGCCTATAGTATGGTGTCTGTTGTAAAATTCTATTCTAAAGGTAATTTGTTTCCTGTTTTTGCATAATTCCTAGAATTCCTTATAATATCAATGAAAAGTTAATGGAAATATAAATTAATCAAAAAAGCATACAAAATGAACGTAGTGATTATAATCAAACTTGCGTAAAAACATAGATTTTTGATTTCAGTAGTTTTTATCCACTAAGACGATTTAATCATGTTTACATGTTTTAGAATTTTCACGACAATTGTATAGAACTTCTTGGAAATATTTCATCAGAGATGTTTTTTCATGGAAAAGATTTTTTTCTAGGAAACTGTTTATTAGAGCATGTTTCCTACAATTCGTACAAAATGCACGTGGACTCAGCTTTACAGCACTAAAAAACTAATTAATCCTTTACAGCAAACGAAATACGATAATGTACAAAGGCAAAGCCAACAATCAAATAAAAATATTTGTACTGTGTATGGAATAGGATAGAATTTTAACGATTATATGAAGATACTGCAGGCAGTATTGGACAGATTTTTCTATCTAACTAAATTCCCCATTAAGTTGTGAAACTAGGATTGATGCAATCTATACTTATAAAAATACTGTCAGGTTTTGGTGTAACTTACTTTTATATTAAACAGATTGTGGAAATAGTCTTTGTGAGACTGATGCCGGAGAAGACTGTTCTCTTTGCCCAAAAGATTGTGGGATGTGTCCTCTCAAACCATGGCATATCGGGTTAATTGTCGCGTCAGTCTTGATAATTTTGTTAGTAATCGCAGTCATATATGGTGTAAGTATATGATAACCGTTTTTCTGATTTTATTTTAAATTGTTTTGATGTACATGATTTTGAACGACATTATTGAAATACCAAAAAGACTGTCGCATTTGAAACAAACAATACAGCAAAAAATAGAACAAAAAGGGGAAATCACAAAAAGGCCTTAAACTTTGGACATGATGAAATCATACACATGCATTTGTAAGTTTGAAATCTCCTACTTTGCATGCATGCCGTGCCTGTCTAGAAGCTTTCTTCAGTCATTATTTCAGGGTTAGGGGAACAATCTACAACACCAGAAGCCTGTCTGGCGTAAGATGAGACATGCAACCTCAGTAATTACCAATACATGATGGCCAATATCCAAAGTTTAAAGTATTGATAAGCTTAGGGTTTTTGTTTTCATATTTCAGCAGTTTAAATGAGAAGAGCAGAATCAAGACTACAATTCTTGGTATTTAGAAAAAATTCCAGAGCAGTTAATTAACTGAGTGGCAAAGCATTATTAATGTAAAAGTCACATAAAAAGACGACCAAACATTTTTTTTGTATGATATCTTTAAAAGGTCATTGAAATACACTGTTTATTTCGGTAAGAGATAGAAATGGAAGCTTTTAATACACTTAGCTGGCTTACAAGAATTTAGCTATTGAAATAATCAAATTAAAAGGAATTCCTGTTCCATCGCTGCAATAGCAAGGTGTTCAAAATCCATGGCAAACAATTTATAATGTGATTTTATTTCAGTATTTTGCATACCAAAGACGGAAGTTGCTATATGATAACAGTTGGATATACAAGTACGATGACATAAAAACCAGTGAGTTCTTGTAATAAAAATACTAAAATATTCTATACAAAGATAAATTATAAAGTTAAGTCAATAAAAACAGGGAAAGTGTTGTGTATTGTAACAAAAGTAACCGTGTTAAAAATTCTAATACTGAAAGAGAAATGATAATTGAACAATTGTATACTGAAAAGAGAAGAGATTTGTTTCTTATATGGTCCTCTACCAAATGTGTACTTTTGGTACCGATCAAAAATCCAAGATGGTCAACACCAATATAAATTTAACATAGGATTCAATGGAAAATTGTCGTAAAAGTCTTGTCTGAAACCAATTAAGAGAATGGAAGCAAATCTGGTAGAAATGTTCCTTGGGTGATTCTCTACAAAATTTATACTTTTGATGCCAATCGGAAATTCATGGTCATAGTCAACAGGGAAAATAATGTATTCTGATTGGCTGAAATTTCAACAATCTTCTCGTCAGAAACCACACGTTTGATGGAACTGTTGTGTTGTCATAATGTTTCTTAGATGGTTCTCTACCAAGTTTATATTTTTTGTTGCGATCGGAAATTCAAGATGGCCGCCACCGAATGGCGAATAACGTGTTCAGATTGGCTGAAATTTCAACAATCTTCACGTCAAAAAAAGAAATGGCTAAAAGTTGTCAAAAATCACATTTTCAGCGGATCTATGTTGTCATAATGTTTCTTAGATCGTTTTCTAGTAGAAAGTCTTTTTGTCTGAAACGACTTTTTGGTATTGAAGCAAACTTTGCAGGAGTATTCCTTGAATGGTAATCTACAAATTTCATACTTTTGGTGCTGGTCGGAAATTTAACATTACTGCCAGGGTGTTCTGACTGGCTAACATTTCAACAGTGTTTTCTGATGGCTTTTATTGTTTGATATTGAAATAAGCTGTATTTTGAAAAAAAAAATCACTTAAAAATTTTAATTTGAAGGGCATCAATACTATATCCACTAGATCAGCCTAATGCAACATGTTTATTGTTATTGTGCGTATATTTTAGGTTTTACTTTTTAGTATTTAAACCCATATTTGTAGCTTTTGTACCTATAAATTTAGAATTTTTGATTATTGTAATTATTAAAAATATTGTTACAAACTGCACACTAAACCACCGTGTCAGTTAAAAACAAAAAGAACAAAAGATAAAGCCTTAATGAACCAACTAAATAGTGGCGGGGTTGTAAAAATTTTTTTTAAGTGCTATAGTTATAAAATTGAAAAACGATCTAGAAACAGTAGAAAACTGCAGAATACCAAGGGTGATAAAAACAAATCAGTCTGAACATAGTGCAAGAACAAAACGAAAATGAAATAAAAGAAGTAAATCCTGGATAACAGGGAATTTCACACCAAAACAGTGACGAGACAAGGATCATCGAATGGGTAAGCAACTGCTGCTCTGCGTTGAGCAAACGTCTTATAGGCAAATCGAATGATAGAGTCGCAAATACAGAAAAAGGGTTACTTGACAAAACAAATTTCACACTCGGGCAGCCAAAGACCAAAAGCAAACTCAAGCATTAAATAAATAAAAGGAACTCAAATCTAGACTACACACACTCTTACAAAAGTTCATTGACATACTGGAAAGTGGACAGGTTCCCTTCGGTGTACTACTCATGTCGTGAAATCTTAATGTTAAGCCAGTGTTTTGCTTTCTTTTCACTCTGAAATAGATAAGAGAAAGTAAGTCCCTTAAAGTCATGACAAAGAAAACATGACTGCTTTTTCAGTACTGATATACAAATTGTACAAAAATGGATGGACATTTTATGGTGAAAAATGGTAAAGTATGTCAAAAGATTTATTCTGATTTCGGTATAAATGAATTATTTTACTTAACTTAAATTTCGAGATTCTAGCAGTAACGACAAATTTACCTATTTGAAAAGACACAACATGATTTGCGACTTGTTACCCACTTTGTAAAACGGGCAATAAGAAGGGTGACACATGTGGAACAAGACATGACTACCCTTCCGAATAATCTAATATAACTTCCGGTTTTTATGGGCATTCGTGTTCGTATTGTCACTCTTAAGTGTTGTGTCTACTTTTCTTCGACGCTTGTGTGTTTGATCCTTTGTTAATCTGATGTAAAATTTTATGAACATTCATGTCAGTAAGCTTCTCATTCTGTATTCATAGGATATTAAAATTTATTGTTCATTCTTGACTTTTAGTCAAGGATGAACAATAAATTTTAATATCCTGTGTAGCTTTTTACTGAAATTTTCAAATAATTTCTGTTTTCAGTGTTTACTCGCACATATTTCAAGTACATTTTTGTCTTTAATTTTTAGATGAAAACCGTATTTGGATGGGAAGTATGATCAGTCGCACAGATGATCGAGCTAGTCTTGCTGATACAGGATTTAACATGACACAAGTTTTTGTAACAACAGGGGATGTGTAAGTTCATAATGACATTACAATGCCCTGTTCTCAATATTTTGACATTTCCAGTTGGTTTGAATCACATCTCAATATTCGTATTGTAATTTTTTCTTGGTCATTCCTAACTGTAAAACAGTGATAAATAATCCTTTAAAAAGTACATTTCTGTGATACAGATCAGGATTTTCTGCGCACATTAATTTTGGTATAATTGATCCAAGGGAAGGAAAACCGACTAGATTTCTATTTTCTATGGGACTTCTGAAACAAGTTGCATACAAATGGAAACAGACAAATATCAAGATAAGAAGTAAACCAGGTGAACTTATAAACATGTTAACTGGAATTCCGCATTTACAGTTCCTGTGGAAACGACAAGAATCGGAGTAATTATACAATTTTTTGTTGAGTAAATCGTAAACGCCTGTAAACTTTAACTGTTTTTAGATTAAACATACGTCAACGTGTTCGCAACTTGACTAATAGATGTTTCTGTGCATGTGAAAATAAGCAAGCGTTTACTTCTCGCTTTTAGTATTACGTGTTCATTGTTGACATTAATTCATAAACTGAATTCAGTTTTTTCTTAAGATTTTTGCCTATGTTGGAATATACTTAAAGTTAAAATTAAGAAAGCACAATGATTCTGAAGTAAATAATGTTGTTATATCGGTCACTCATTTCACCTCGGTCACTCTTTTGTATACTTATTTGTTCATTTATTTGTAGAAATTTTATCATCGATACGTGATCAGCAGCTCACATCAGAACGGTCAATAAATTGAACCACTATATTTCAGCTTTATTGTCATCAAATTCTATTGCACTTAAAAAATACTTTTAATTGTTTACCTTTTTTGTTAGATGTTTTTAATTGTATTTGATGTTCTGCTTTGAATTCTTTGTTACTGGATTATCATTTATGTGTCACAGCTGGCACAAATATGAAACGTTCAATATTGTCATTGGATGGTGTTTTTTTGTTCCGTGCCACTCATACGTATACAACTAATTACTGTGAAATTTGAATTCACTGACAAACAGAAATCCGATTTTAATTATAACAAAATGAACGTGCTGCCTATTGATACACATAATTACAACAAATAAAACCTCCACATACTCAATTTATTGTGGACTTCATAAACAAACTGTCCTAGAATTGGATTGATTTATTACTGGTCAGAATCAATATTTTTAACTCTAATGTTTGTACTTTACGTTAATAGCTTTGACTTTTAACAAGATCAAAGTGTAAATATATTGGCAAGAACTTGTTTAGGTCCATTTTTAAGTTCTCGAAAGGGAATTAAAAATTCCAGAAGCAGGCATAAAAATGAATATTTGGTTGTAAACATTTTTTATTGTCTCGATCATTCTGAAATAAAAAAAATCTAGTTTTGGTGTGTTAATGCAAGAAAGTACGTGAATTATCCTTATATGGTTGTAAAAATGGCTTTGTGGCTATTGTTGAAAAAAACTCTTTTACTATGGATACGGAGACAGAGCAGATAACAAATAAGTAGTAGCAAAGTTATGTAGTTAAGAGATAGACTATATTTTTATTCTTTTATCCGTCACACTTGCGTTGGCAGATTAATGAACTACTAAGCAAATAAATATTAGTGCCTCGGATGAATTTAAAAAATGGTAATATTTTGCGACTTTATTTGGCTAAACGTTGTTTTTTAATTACATACATGGACTTTCAAAATTAATCGCATGCTTACGTGATGACTTAGCTAATACTTGTCAGACAGCAATATTTTTTTATAGAAAGAGAGCAAATCTCAGGTTAGTTGACATTAGGAAATATTGGAAAAATTACTTTGTGGTATAATTTGTTTTTAATTAAAAATGAAGATGCAAATAATCGTTTGTTTGCAAATAATCTGAAACTCAATTATCGTATTGCGATAATTTTGTACAGCTATGTACACAAATCAAAAATGTTGTCTGCCGATAGATTTGGGTTCAAACTTATTTGTACGGTTTTTGAAAACTGCTGTGTACCTAGATAAAAAAGAAAGGATTGTACTTTTTTTTTTTTTTTGGTAATTATTACGTAAATACACATGTGCTGTTGCTTATAGAAACAAAAATGCTTTATAGACGTTAAAAGTTGAACAGGTTAGTCCGGCTCCATCATGGTGAATTATAAACACACATACACAAGTGTGTGTGTGTGATGGTAACCAGTTTTAAAGGTTTTGGACTAAGTTGCGTATTTTCTGTGTTTGAGTCCCGGGTTTGAGTAAAATTTAATTCCTTTGGTGAAACCTTTTTATTCGAAGCCACAACGATATCCTTTTGATAAAAGATTCCAAATGAACATGAAGAATTGTACAAAACATCAACCACACCAGAGTGTGTGGAGAATTGGAGAGTCTCTGAGTAATCAATAGTTTTGTGGAAATACATATAACAATGTTAGACAGAGTCATATTTAGCTCTAATTATGAGTTTGAACTGACTTTTGTATACTACTTTTTATATTTATGCAGTTTTGTTTGATCATCTAGTTGGCGAGGTCAAACCAAAACAAAAAACAAAAACAAAAACAAAAAAACCCCCAAAAACAAAAAAAAAAAAACCCAAAAACAAATGGTAGCATTATTATTTTCATTATACTGTAAAATGTCAAATTTTATCAATAAAGAACCATGCTTTATGCATGCTCATAAACAGATGACGAGGATGATATTGAAAAGAAAATCATTTTATGATGAGCAAAACTTTCGTAACTGTAGTAATAAAAATGTATATTCACTGTATATTCTTTAAAATGATTTAATATCATTTATCACAATACATACAACATTGACAGAGTGGTAGTGACATTAATTTCCGAAAACTTCATTTCTGGCGAATAATTTCAAGGCTGTTACACATGCGATAGAATACTTACGCTTGCGGTTTCTTTTAAGGCTTGCAATTTTCAGCTTTTGCTCTAAAACTAGTTATCACATCTTACTGTATGCGAAAGATGACAGAATAATTAGTGACAACACTATTTTCCAAAGCGGAAAATGACAAAATGAGAGAATAGCGAAAAATAGCGTTTTCGTGAAATTGATTTTACTTATTTGGGTGTTTAAATTGGAGAAAATCAGTCTTTGGACTTTGCAACTCTTTCGAAAGGATATAACCCTACAGACCAGTCAAAGTTAGTTTGAACATGGGAGATACGTCATGCATATGTATGAACTTGCTATGTTTAGTTTTGATATTAAGGTCAGTAGTGCAAAATATTTTGTGATGGTCATTGCATGAAAAAATATAAAAAATACATACAAATTTTAACTTAGTATTTTTATTTATTTTTTTCGTCCCTAAATAATTTTTAGCCGATATGAAATAATTGACAGTTGGAGAAAATTGATGGTTGATTTATTTATCGTTGGTGATAAATTACTTGTTACAATATTGAATTGATTTACATGTATTTCAGAGACGGAAAAACTGTTGCAATAAAGAAAATCAGTAAGAAAACATTTAATTTGACAAAAGTTATAAGAGAGGAAGTAAGAACAGTCAGGTGAGTGTATCCATGAATAAAACTGTTGGGTAAATTCTATTAAATATACACAATATCTATAATACAAGGGGTACAAACGATTAAGCGAGCTCCTGTCCGTTAATGGCAAATTAAGTCATGAAAAGGTCCGTTAACGGAGCAGATTAAGGTCCGTTAACACGAAAATAGAGCTAACTTAACGAAAACTTATGATTAAAAGTCGAATATCTTTAAGAGCAGTAATTAACAAAGAAACAAATACGTATCTGTCCAAATGGTATTTATTTACGAAAACAATAAGAAAGTACTTGTTTTAAAACCTTGTACAGATTCTCTAAAAAATGAAAAGGCGCACGACTACTCTACATTAAAAATAGCATAAAAGATTCGATTTTCACAATTTTGTTCCAACAGAATGCACTTAATGGACTATTTTTGGTGTGCTGTCGGAAATTTAAGACATGTACTTACTGAATCATACAAATAAAATCAATATTATCTTTTTAAAAAATATTTTAAAATGTATTATGGTTCACATTTTGTCTTTAAATTTGTTATTAAGAAAATTCCCGATTTAATGGTATAACTGGTAGAAACTGAGTAACAGTACAAAATTTAAGTACATGATTCTGACAATGATCCGTTCTACAAGCATCATAATTAAACAATAGAGGAATGTTTGGTTGGTTGGTTGGTTACTGGGGTTTTATGGTCGTTTTCAGCAATTATTCCGCTGTATCGTGATACAAGAAATACTGGGGGTGAGGTAAACTCAGACAGCTATGGACAACTATCTAGCTGAACCGGTGAAATCCGTGACCATGGAGTGGTGTCTGAAAACCTTAATACATGAAGCGGGACGGACGAGTACGACTTGAACCCACGACAACGGTGTTGGGTTAGTGGTCAAGAGTCAACGACCTTAACTATTGGGCCACCCAAGCCCCTTGAAATGTTTGGTTAATTTACTTTAACTGAAAAATGGTAAAGGGAACGAACAGAGTCTGAATGGGAACAGGTTCGGTTAGATTCTCTTATCTGTTAGTTTACAGCCATGTTCAAAGCTAAAAATAATTTTAATGCATAATATTGCATAATGTTATTTTGATATATTAGTGGATCTATGATGCATAGATACGGAAAAAACTAATTCAATCTAAAAAAGAGAAAAAATATTATGAAGTATCTATAAAAGAAGAAATTAACAATTTCGTCATCGGAGGACACTTGCACCTCACAAGAACGTACATCATTGATTTAATCACATACAGACGTTTCTGAGAAAATATCTTATGTTATAAGTTACTGGAACACGAACACATAGCTCTAGTCAGGCGTATATGCATTTCTTCATATTTCCGAAGAGACAAAATATCAAGGTCACAGAAGTCAGTGGACCTTAAAGTGACTGGCAAATGCTTCCCATAAGCTCACCATGGTGAACCTTGACGTGTGTTAAATGGGTTATTACTCTAATAGTTAATTTTAGCCATTGCTGTCAATGTCGTAAAAAATACCAGCGTCTTGATTTTGTTTCTTCTGGACAGTAAAACTGACGGTTAAATCCAAACCCTCAATCAATGTAGGCGAGTACATTGTTCGTATTATCATACGTTTATATTACTACCACTGGGTCGATACCACTGCTGGTGGACTGTCAGTCCCCGAGGGTATCATCCGCC
>JAOXYI010264853.1:0-10670 GCA_028566495.1 Lithophaga antillarum
GGTGATCGCCATAAAACTTTCGAAGTCATGACATCAACTTTTGTTTTAAGTAAGCCTTGTTAATTAGCTTTTGTGACGACAACAATCCTCTCTTTTAGTGGACAGAAGCTCTAGAATAACGTATATGCTGCTGATACTACTCAATCTGCCTCATACTGATATAGAAACAAGTCGAAGAGGAGGGGTGTGCACTTAGTACCCATTAGAATGTCAACCGTTTGTTGGAAAACACGTCTATCAAACGCATCAAATCTGTCAAAAAGAAATTCCAATACGAAGTCTGTACGACTGTCAGAGTAATTTTTGAAACATGTTTGCTATGCATAATTTTGACAGATTTTGTAAGCTGACGGACATTAATAACGCAACACTTCTACTGATTTTCTACAGTATAAAAAGTTTGACAGGTCAGAACTCTTTTAATAATATGATTTAATCCATAAGGTTTTTTCTCAGTTCTTTGCAACTTTATGCTGAACCATTTCCTAAATTTTCAGAAATTTTCTGCAAAACTACGGAAGCCTATTAGTGTCATGATGAGTTTTTTCTTGAGTCGTTATAACGACTTAGTAACTCGTTATAACGACTTAGCTATCTCGTTATAACGACTTAGTTATCTCTCGTTGTTACGACTTAGCTAACTCGTTATAACGACTTAGCGAACTCATTATAACGACTTAGCTATCTCGTTATAACAACTTAGCTATCTCGTTATAACGACATATAGTCACTAAGTACCGTGAACCCACCCCCCGCCTCTGTATTACCACATAGGATTTTTTTTATGTAAAAGGGTCTAATCTAACGGATTTTGGTTGATCTCAAAAAATTTTGGAAATATTGTACCTTTGGAGTTTTATAAACATTTTAATGTTATTTCAGATTGTTATCATTGTAAATATATTTTTGAAAAATTTTCTGACGAATTAAACTAAATCAGATAATTAAAACAAATAATCCACGGAACCTATAGGGAAAAAAAATTATTTGTGCGCACATTCACACAAAATCCGCCTGTGGAATATTTGAGGGCATCAGCACAAAATCCACCTATGGAATATTTGCGTACGTACGCAGATTTTCTTTTCTCCTCTAGGTTCGGTAGATTATTTGTGCTCACATCCGCACAAAATCCGGTCGGGGAATACTTGCGGACACCCGCACAAAATCCGTCTATGGAATATTTACGTACGTACACAGATTTTCTTTTTCCCTATAGGTTCCGTGGACTATTTGTGCGCACATCCGCACAAAATTCGACTGTGGAATATTTGCGGACATCCGCACAAAATCCGTCTGTGGAATATTTGCGGACATCCGCACAAAATCCGTCTATGGAATATCTGCGCAGTGCGCAGAAATTCCATTTTTGGATAAGGACATACCTCTCACTTGTTATAATTATGATGCAAACTATCTTTCACAGTTAGGAAGCTAATACTGAGATATTTTGCCTGGAGCTGATTAAATCCAAGGCAACCACTGTCCGCAGATTTCTGACCTGTCTATCCAAGTCACACTGGATTCATGCTTTTCGCGCAAGCTGGTGGTACCGTTTTTCAAAGTGATGTGGCAATTGATTTCGAAAACAGCCTTAATTACAGGAAGACAAATCAAGCAACACTGTATATTAAAGCAATTTAATCCATATTGGAACTTCTACTCTGATATGGGAAATCAAGTACTACCAAACAGCCAAAGAGGGCCTGGGTGACTGAGTGTTGAATGTCGTTGACTCCCGACTGCTACCCTACCACCGTTTTCTCGGGATCCAGCCCCGCTGGATCCACCTCATGTGCGAAGGTTTCCGTACACCTACCCTGTGTCGAGGGTTTCATCAGTCAGCTGGATACAGCTGTACGGGTTTCTTCCAAATAAGTTGTAGCTGAAAAAAGGCTGAAACTGGCGATAAACCCAAATACCCAACCAAATCCAATTACCAATCCTTAATCAATATACATTTGTAGTATATAAGATGACAAGCAGTACCGAGTGACACTCGACCTTATTGTGACCAACTCGCGGTCAAGTGCTGCAGCATATGTCTATTTCTTTTGTCGATACATTTACGCATTGATCAAATATATTTTAGATTAGATTTTTAAACAGTTTTTTGTTTAGGATGCTAACTAGGATTAAACTAATGAGTTTTTGCGACTTAGTAACCGGCAGGATTTCATTCAATACGAAATAAATAGAAATGTATTAATGTTGCAGGCTAGTATAAAGGTCATCTTAAAGACTTGTTTTCTCATTTTTTGCCGATTAATCTACTTACAACAATCATTTATTTATATTTGGATAATGCGATACCACAGCATGAATTAGAGTTTTTCTTGTTCAGTTGATTTTCAATGGGATGCAAGTACTTTTACTTGTATGATCCCTGAAGTAGGTGTTTTAAGTCAAATTTATTAGCAGGAGATGAACTGAGATTATGATTAGTAGCTATATATATATCAGACGTCTTAATTTTCCTCGCATGTCCTTCAAATGGGGTATCAGTTCCACATTAAAGTTATTTGATTCAGAAATAGACGATACAGAATTAGGGAGGGAATTTCAGTTATTTATGGTACTATTGAAAATGCGGTTTATTCTTTTCTTTTAAGTATGAAACAACGAATTATATTGCAGTAGTTACAATGTTTAATTGATTTTAATAACACACACCTTCAAGGAAAAGTGGTGTTTGCGTGGAAAATTTTATGTGCGTTTGTTTATTTCAGTTGCCTACATTTAGAAACAATAAAACTAAAAAGCTCCGTTAGCAAACATTAGATGTTGGATTCAGATTGTCAATAAATCTAATTGTTTTGGTTTGAGTTGACTGTTTATTTCAATGCCCGTGCTATTTCGGTCTACCATGTACTAAAAAGAACAAGAATAATACAAAAATTTCTTTTGAATTTGACCGATATTTCTTTTTTTATGTTTCCGATGAAAAATGGCCATAAATCGCTGTCGAATTTATGTTTTTTTTAATGTTATTTAAGGAATATTCTTGTTAACATTTAACATCGTCAAAACGAAGTTCGTGTCCGTTCCGGTTTTGTGGGAAGTAAATGTTCGTCACTTCAGTGCTATTACATTTTTAGTTAGGTATTACATGTATGAAAACGATCTTCATGTCATCCTTCTGGATGTTGCACGCAGGTACCCTATCGATACACCTGTTCTCGATCCCGGTTTTATGTTGGAATTCGTGTTTTCCGATATTCAGTTCCTTTTGTTTGGCTTTTCTGTTTTATTTCTTATGATATTGTCTTGTTATGTTCGGACTAGGATTTTCTTTTTATCAGTTATGGTATATTATACTTTCATAGAATGCATTCAGTTTTACTCAGGTACAATGACAATATATAATTCCATTTGTTGTATAGTTTCGTAAGTGATGCAGTCGCCAGTATATAACAGAAGACTACATTTATGCTGATGACATATTTGTTTTACATGTACTGATTTCTTACTAGCCGTTTTTAACATGTTAAATACTATGTTGCTATTAGTTTATCGCAGATAATTTGACTACTATGTTGCTATTAGTTTCTCGCAGATAATTTGACTATCATATGCTTTTAGTTGAAGTTTAAAATCATGCATTGGTATATTCATTGATCTACAATTTCCGATACAGATTTACTATTCTTGAAGGCAGATCGAGTCAGAATTTTTAAAGGAATGTAGTAGTCCCATTTCCTCGTTTTGTATCGGTCCTGAAAGTAAGAAGTTAGAATATCGGAACACAATAAGCGTCAAATTAGTTTTATTATTCTCATCGTTTATACTCGAAAAATTGACGTCACAAATTATAATTTCAACACGTCACTGAACACGGAAAACAATGGTGAATTTATTCGATTTACAACATGCATCCAAAAGCCATCAGTCAATATAAGCAGGTAAGAACAAGAACAACGCAAAAAAAAAGGAACGAAAACACACACACACTGAAAATAGGACACTATGAACCCCACAAAATCGGATTGTGAAATCTGGTGTTTCGGAAGGTGAGCATTTCCTGCTTCTTTATATTATTAACAAAAATACCAAAGTATCATAATTTGCCTAAAAATCCAGTTTGGAATTTGAGACGGAAAAGGATCCCAAAATGCCTAGGAAGCTTTCTGGATTACGTGGTCCACACAGTAATAAAGATAGGCTTTTGGTAAACCGTTTGAAAGGGTACTGGCATTATACCTTTTTATTAAATATATCTTAGGGATAAGTGAAAACCTGAGACGTTCCATAAAAAAACAAAACAAAACAAAAAGGCAGAAAAAAAAGACAAAATGCATTGATTTCGTCGTTCTCCCAGACATCTGATGCCACACGGAAGTAGAAGAATCCTTTTGTTTTTGGATGAGATAATACATTGTCCTTCCTTTGATTTTTTTCGTTTTTGTTTTTGTTGATGCTGTCTTATCCTTTCATGTTTTGGATATCCATCTTCACATTTTCACTCTTGTCTTACTCTCTTCCCTCTGGGCTTACATCTATAAAATATAAATGTTTTGAATGAAAATGGTATCTTGATTTGACAGAGTCGTAATTAAAACAGCATTTTAAAGAAAATCTAAAAATCATTTGATCAACACATCCTGATTTTTATGTGTAAAAACTTTTGTTTCGATTCTTACAAAGCTTCAAAATCACTAGTAGATGATCATGTGATTGTGTTTACCACTTTTTTTCTCTAAATTAATATTTCATATCAAATTTATATTCGCTTGGAGCATTAAGAAAAAATGCAGTCAAAATTTTAAAAATTTTAGTCTTAAGTTTCATTTTTACTGTCTAAAGTTTTTACCCCCAACGACAAAAATTATTTGTTCTGACTTTTAGTCAGAATTTTATATTTCACAAGGAATTGCTAATTCTTCGGTCGATCGCTGTATTACCAGACTATCTGTCAGTTGTTCTTGTGTTCTTCAGAAATCAGCTGTTCAAATAATTGTGGGCGATTATTTGACATTTCATATTGTTCCATATGTTGTTAATAAAACATTTAATTACTTGTACGTTATAATTTGGCTGTGTCCATTTAACGTTATTTATTAAATTGTTTCATACGTTATTACCAGTTCGTTTTTTCTTTTCTTTTTGCATTGTACGCGTTTCTGTGAACTAGACCAGAATTAAACAACAGGCAACATGAGTTGATTGATTGATTGTTGGTTGCTTAACGTCCAGCGGCATATATTTGATGCATATTCAGGACGTGAACAAGTAAAACAATAAATAAAATTTATCCATAAAAGTGGGTTGGTTTGGGCCAAAAACGGGCAACGACTCTTGACTGCCACTGGAAAAGTATAGGGAGTTGGGTGGGGAGGGAGAATTCGGCCTTTTGTAGCGGCTACAGTGAACCCACTCTTTTTCGACATCTACAAAATTGGTCTTTAACTCTCAAGGAGCGTGGCACTCTCCAAACACGGTATCCACTATGGTCCGCGGTCAGGCTTTCCGTATTTATAACCTCACAACCCCCATCGAGAGGGCTTTCCCTATTCGCCACCTGGGGACGTGCTGGGCAGCTCTGTGGGTTGATCCATGGAACCCTCACCAATACCCAGTCTATGAACTAGACCAGAATTAAGAAAAAAAGAAGGCTATTGTCTTGTGGTGGCAAAACTCCGTTACTTCATTCAAATACTAAAATGCAAATGTATTTGGGAGCAAACGACCATTCGTGAACTTGGTAATAAAACTTAGTAGATTTGATTATCAATTAGTGTGCACAGATCAAATTCTGCTGTTAAAGATCTAAAGCACACTTTCGAAACAGAAAGGTCATATCTTGGCCATACTCATGTTAGATACAAATGTACATACAAATAGCTTTAAATATGAAAATTTTGCGCTTAAATCCTTCCAATGTTTTTGCCAAAAAGATCGGTTTAGCAGTATATATGAATCATAATACGAAATGCTAGATTTTAAAAAAAGCATTCTGTGTTTGCAGGGTATAGACTAGTTTTACCAACTTCATGTTTACAAGAAAGGTTGAAATTCATCTAATTTGTATTATTATGAATTCTAATTTCCAAACGCGAACACAGTTTCAGCAAATATGGAAAACAATATTAAGGAACTTTTTATTATTGTTTTATTATATCGGTTCATAAATTGTGCAAACTGAATTAAAAGATACATTCTATACAGAATCATGAATCAGACCGGGGGAATTGTGAAATAATAACTAATTTTGGTCAATATTAATTACTTGGGTATTAACTTCTGATGTAAACCTCTTAAACTGACTTATGATATCTAAAATAACTTTGCATATAGAAAGGAGTCCGTGGGATAAGTGTCCTATTTGGCCTCCAATGTAAAATGTACCAGTCATAACATATATATGTAAAGCAAAAAGCTAAACTGTTTTTTAAATATTAAAAATATAACACAGTAAAGTAAACTGTTTTGTTTTTATAATGTACTTTTATAACTGATCTAAACAGATTCAGTCGGTGTATGAATACTTTGTTGACAGGATGTCTCATCGCTTAAGAAACGATAGAGAAATCAGCATGAACTTAATAGGAACACTATCGATATTAATGTCCACACGTCTATAAGAATTTAGTATTGATAGCGTATTTTTATCCACAAGAGCAAACAACACTAACTTGTAAATATTTTGTGACCTTACGAGCTCACTATACTTCTGAAAAATAGCAACAAAATCATTCTTTGTAATGGTAATAGATGTCACTGACATAAGAAAGAATGAGAAATAATGGATATGAGGAAGGGAAACACGTAGAGAAATAATAAAGCCAAGGAAAAACGAATAAAATGAAAAAAATAAATAGGGAATGTCAGCAATCTGACTAAAAACAATAGAACACTACTGTATGAATTTGTATTTACACTATTGACATCTCTGATACTGAAGTCATTTGTTATGTTAGGGTATATAATGTTTATATCCATATTTTGTTTGTTGTTGTTATCCCTGTTCATGAAAAAGTGATATATTTATATATTTTGGTCCGTAATTATCTATTCCTATTCTTTGTATATGTATATTAGGTATAAATTAATCGATTGGAATATATCGTACTGGCATTTTGCTCTGCTGTGTATGTTGTTTTACCTATAAATTTAGAACATTTGCTTATACTTTCATCAGCATAAAGACTGATGTTAGCATATTAAATGTAACGTCATCTTTCCTGGAAACTTACTACTGTCATCTATAATAAATTGAGTTAGCTGCAGAAACAGTAAGCAGTCATAAGTTCAGTTAGTTGCAGAAACAGTTAACAGAATGAAAGCTGCAAAAAAATAGCTTATAATTGATACAAAATACTATTCTCAGCAATGCAGCTACTTTGGAATAAAATTTAACAAGAAAATCTTGTTTATATCGGAGTACATTCGATATTCTTTCAGAAAAATCACAGCTAAAAGATATTAGGAATCGAATACCTTTGCTTTTTCATAGGTACATGTTTGACTTCCAAATCGCTTAAATATCATTTTATATAACTGTTCTAACTTAATATTTCTTTAGTTTGTTGATATTATTTCAAAGTGCAGTATAATCAGGCGTGAAAAAAATGTAAACGATATATGTTGTAGCATTATTACATATGTAACAGCATTATTCAGTTTTCACTTTTCTTGAAATGTTTAACAGGCCAACATTACTACCAAATATGGATTTGTGGTCACAATAGACAAAACCCTGTAAAATCTTTATATGTAATTCAGGATGTAAATTGCTTATAATGACAGTGAACGTAACCACAAAAGGGAATAATTTTGCATGGTCAATTTTCCCCGTGGTCAGTTGAAATTTTTAAAAGAAAATAATATGTCAGTTTCAATCAGCCACGGGAAAAAATTGAGAGCGCAAAGTTATTTTGCTCTTGTGATTATGTTTAATATAATATTTTACATAATTCGCATGCTCAGATTTTTCCTGAGATTTAAAAGACCCCCATTCCATATATGGTAGTGATCTTGACCTGTTTAAATTCCAAAATAATCAACTTATTTTCTTTTGGTTTCTTGCTTCAGTGTTTTGCGTTATGGGGCCTTCAACCTTGACATAGACAACAGGATATGTCATTATACATTCTGAAAAAAATATTGTCGGTGAAGTTTTGGATATAGAGAATATTTGTCCGGTCATTAATATTTGATTAAAAATCTTCATTATATTTACAGGCCTGCAGGTGAAGACATTAGAAACCATCTCCATGAATCTATCTCCGGTCATTATTTCAGCACTGTTTCAATTCTGTCTTGGATTTGGATGGTATGACGGATACGGTTACCACATTTTTTCTAATAAATATCTGAGAAAACACAAACCAAGAAACCTTTACTCCACAGCTATTCCATTATGGAAGAAGCAATATTTTTGGAGAAAGCGCCGGATCCCGGAGGCTGGAAGCAATTACAGATCAAAAGACATATTGATATTCAACAATTTCCCAGCCAGAAAAAGATTTCTACAGTATTCACCTTATTTTCCTAGTTATCTTGAAAAATACGGAACGAAACCAAAAGCGGAAGTTTACAAAGGAAAATCAAAACAAAGTTTTAATTCTAATGTCTATCGCAAAAACTATAACAGAAATGCATTTGTTCGTCGTAATTTTAATCGTCCACCTTACTTCCCATTTTATTTTAAGTCACCTTCGATGTATTTGTCCCACTACAATGACTTAGGAGGTCATATGCATTCAGGCACGTCCGAAAATCAACATACTTCTGTAAATAAAGATGTAAAAATTTCTAGAAACCCTATTTCAGGTGGTAGTTTTGAAATTCTTAGTAGTAGCTTAGATACCCCTTTAGATTCGGACGATTCTAGTTTATATCTAGACGAAGCTGAGGAAAATATTCCTACAATAGGTTCAACCGTAGAAACTGTTAGACCAGAAATTGTTTCACAGGTAGAAGATTCACAATTTTCTAGGAATCCGAAAACAACAGTGGACGACATTTTCGATACACATAATAATTTAGATATCTCCATTCAACCAGGATCATTCTCAGATTCGAATATAGAAAATTTTGGAACTTTTAGCGAAAACGATGTAGAAAATACACAGGAAGTTTTACCTGATACAAGTATTGGGACATTTCAAATTTCAGGTAAAGAAAATACAAACTATCAAGACGAAGAGTTTTCAGAACCTGCACTAAAGGAAAATTCTGGAATGTTATCAGATGATAGTTTTGGTGGTATAAACGATTTTCGGTTTGTCTCTGATAGTTTTGAATTAAACAATTTAGAGAAAGTTCAATATAAAAATCTAAATTCTGCTGATAAATTGTTCAACTTTGATACCATGAATACAGAAATTACACCATCAACAAAACAAAATGCATTCTCATTTAGGCCACCTTTGAAAAACAACGGTTTCAAGTATGACGATTCTTCATCAAAATTGAAACCGACCGAGGGAAGTTTTGGCGACCAATTTGCCGTAGTTCCGGATCAAACACTGTACAACCCAAGTAAGATACATTTCCACAATAAACCATTAGAATTCCCAAATCAAGGCTCAAGAGCTGCACACCTAGTCACAAATTTCAACAATGGTTTTAGTGACAACCTGGACAATACAGACGAAGGTTTTCGGAATAAAGGAGGTGGATTATTTGTTAATATTGCAGAAGAAGGTTCATTTAATACCGATAAGGTATGTATTTCTTTAATCATTAATTTTGATTTCGTGCTTTTCGAGTCATTTTCAGTATCCTTTTTTCTATGTTTAAAAACTATATGCAGTAGTGAATCAACTCATGTTGCATTACAATGTCAGTCAGTTAAACAAATTACAGTACAAGCCTACCGAAAGTTAAACGCCAGGCTTTCAAATAGTTAGCAATGTTCGGTAGTCGGGTGTTCAAGAAGCTGGCAACAGTGGAGGAGTGTTCAACAGCCCGTTTTTATTGCTCGCCAGCTCTTTGGACAGCCAAAAACTTTAACACCTTTGAACACTCGCAAGCTTTTGTTGACAGCTTCCAAACTGTGAACATACATTTGTCGGATCTACAAAAAGAAAAAGGTAAAGAGAACAAACGAACTCGTCATTTAACGAAACAAAATTCTAAAATGAAATATTAAAAGTATCGTCCTTTACATCAACTGTATGTCTTTACGATCTCAGCTGGTTCGTGTTCAACTACAGGCTTTCAACAGTTCGTAGCAAACTGAAAGCCCAGCTAGCGAAAGGTTTTCAATCGTCGCCACTTTTTAACATCTGAGCTGTTCAAAATGGGTTTTTATTTCTCCAACTATTTAAAAGCTTTTGTTTAATTTTCACCAGGCCATTAATCTACATTTTGTAATACCTATAGCGTATTTTGTTCGTTGTAAATAAACACCACCCACAGAGCCTAAAGTAAAATTTATAGCTTCCGTGTTCTAATGAAGTGTGTAGTAAAGTTCTTTTTTTCAATTACAAAGTGAATTATACATAAATAAAACATAAACAATTTTAGAACAACAAAGTAAAATAACGAACAAAATTATAATGCTATATCACAAATTGAAGATTTATTTCATTACAATTTATTTCCGTATTCCGATTCAGTTAACAAGGGGCACAAACGATTAAGCGGGCTCCTGTCCGTTAATGGCAAATTAAGTCAAGCAAAAGACCGTTAACAGAGGATGTTAAGGTCCGTTAACAACAGAA
>JAOXYI010264964.1:0-10669 GCA_028566495.1 Lithophaga antillarum
ATCATATATTTAATTTATCTTATTATTGAAAATTTCAAAAATAGTCATTTTTACATGCACTTATTCTCTTGGTGAGAGGAGTCTCATATTGTATCCATTACTCCTCCTTAACCACTTCACAGAATTTCACAAAACTTTAAAATATTCTTCAGTATGATATGTAATTGTGCACCATAAGTTTAATTTTTTCCATAATTCAAAACATTCCTGAAAATATGGAAAATAGCCATTTTATATGTGTAGGCTAAGTGGGTCAGATAATGTATATATTGTACAAATTTAATTTTTTCCATAATTGAATATTTCCAGAAAACATCCATTTTATATATACTTAGGCTCTGGATGAGGGGAGGGTCATGATTTTAACCTTAACCGCTACACAGAATTCCACAAAAATTCAATACATTGTTCAGTATATGAGTGGCAGTTATGCACCAGAAGTTTAATTTTTTCCATAATTGAAAGCATTCCTGAAAACATATGAAAATAACCATTTTACATGTACAGGCTAAGTGGATCCGATATTGTATCCAATACTCTTCCTTAACGATTGTATAGAATTTCATTAAACTTCAACACATTTTAAAGTATTCAGTATAGTTTTGCACAATATATTTTTTAGGATTTGAAATCGTCCAAATGGGTATTTATTCATTTTACAGTAAATAGATTTAGTGGGGCGCGGAGGTTTTATTCAGTGAGATTTGTTCTCCATAGTCCTCATTTCTGTTGCGGTTTGGTAACTCAGTTTTTGTCTGTTTTGTAAAATAAAAACGATATGGTATATTGTCATTAGGCTCTGAATCGGTCGAAATTTTTGTTTTGTTGTCTTAAATGATTTCTAAATAAAGAAACAGCCCTTAAAAATGAAACATAGAATACACTGTAAATACAGTTGTTTCAGTTTCTAAGGCAATCTCAATATTAACCTTTCTTATTAAGAACTTTGGATGTTTTTCGCATTGTTAAATATTTATACAATGATGCATTTTCACTTAACTTTAAATAATTTAAATGCTGAAGGCTTTTTAGAAGGTTTTAATTGAAATTAAACACAAATATGTATTACAGTGTAAGTGGAATAGAAGTAGAGTTTTGACGTCAGGTGTTACTTGAAATAATTATTTATCTATATTTTAACAAATTAATATAAAGATCCATTTGGACTAATAATGATAAATGGAAAACAATTTTATACAAAGGTTTAGATTTATTTTGAGAGAAATATACTAAAATTGACGTAAATGATCATATATTTACTTTGACGCTCAATGTTATCTTCGTTTCATGGCTGCACCAGTGCATTTTCAATAGTACCTTGTAACCATAAACGATTATAAAAGAAGTCGTAATACAGTGGACGTAAGCTAAATTAGTCGAATGCGTAAAAATACCTTGTTTAGTTATAATGAATAATGACGTCCAATGGTTAGTCCTTCCTTCAAAAAGAGAAGAGCAAATTAATGGAATTTATCAGTGTTATATAATTTGTCTTCCTGTTCATCTACAATCTTTATAGACTTTAAAAAAGCAAAGCTGATATCTACTGTTATGAGTTTAATTGTAATTTTTCTTGAAAATTCAGAAAAATCTATTAATATGATGTTTTGAGTTTTTTAAGCACAAATATTTCTGAAGAACACTTAAATTGAACTCCATATGATCTACTCCAATTACAAAAATAAAGCAGCATTGATTTCAAAACCAAGACTAAGAAATATGTGTTGGAAAATCAATGTTTGAAAAATTATATCTACGTTATTTTTCGAGATTTGAAGGAAACAAATGGGCTAAATAACTTTAACTCTGAAGTTTCATATAGCGTTTAGTCGGGAAATTAGAAAATTTAGAAATTACATTCGATAGTAAGATTTTCAAGTCAGCTTATTTTCAATCTGTAAGTCAGTATTGAAGCATTACGCTATCACTCATTTTAATATAGTTTGACAAAAAATGAAGGGTCTTCCTCAAAAGACATGTCTTGCCGCCTAATATGACAAGGACAATGAAGGGGCAATGTTTGTACCAAAAAATACACTGGAAAACCCAAAATCCACAATATTAATAAAAGCTTCATTGAAATTCATCGAGTGTTTAACGGGAGTTACGGATAAAGTAACGTGTGACGACGATTACGGACAAAGTAATGCCTATGTGTCTTTCCTCCTATACAGTATGCATAGGACACAAAAATCGACATATTTTAGTTGAGATGTACGTACATATTATCAGGTTTTCTGCATATTGATATCGTAAAATATCAGCTGTGAGTCACAATATGAAGCTTTTTTGGCGAGTGAGCGCAGCAAACGAGCTAAAAAGCTTCATATTGTGTCAAGTAGCTGATATTTTACAATATTATATAAAGAAAACCTGATAGTTGATTTATCGTATTGTTTTTGATTGTTTTTCTTGATCAAAACGATAGACTTTCTATGTTTTGCAAGCTAACCGGAAATATATATGATAAGTTTGCGTCAGAACTTATCAACGTCAAGCTCATATTGTATCCATTACTCCTCCTTAACCACTTAATTTCACAAAACTAAAATATTCTTCAGTAAGAGGTATAATTGTGCACCATTTTTTTCTATAATGCAAAACGTTCCTGAAAATATGGGAAATAGCCATTTTACATGTATAGGCTAAGTGGGTCCGATATTGTATATATATATTATATATATTTAATTTTTCCGTAATTCAAAATTTTCCAGAAACAGCCATTTAATATGTACTTAGGCTATGGGTGAGAGGAGGGTCACATATTGTAGCTACTATTCCTCCTTAACCTCTACACAGAATTCCACAAAACTTCAACATATTCTTCAGTATATGAGTGGCAGCTATGCATCATAAGTTTAATTTTTTCCACAATTCAGAACATTCCTGAAAACATGGGAAATAACCATTTTACATGTACAGGCTAAGTAGATCCGATATTGTATCCAATACTCTTCCTTAACCATTGTATGGAATTTCATTAAACTTCAAAACATTTTAAAGTACGCAGTGTATTTTTGCGCAATATATTTTTTTAGGATTTGAAATCGTCCAAATGGGTACTTATTCATTTTACAATAAATAGATTTAGTGGGGCGCGGCGGGTTTAAATAGTGAGCTTTGTTCACAGTAGCCCTCGTTTCAGTTGCAGTTTGGTACCTCAGTTTTTTTCTATCAAGGATATGGTATTTCGACATTAGGCACTGAATGGGTCGAAATCTTTCTGTTTGCTGTCAGATATAGCTTTGTCTATATTTTAACAAATTAATATAAAGATTCATTTTGGCTAACAATAAATTTTGAGACCAGGAAAATCGTTATTTTTGCGAATCGTGAAGTTGATTAGATTCGTGATGAGACATCCCCTCCCCATCTTTGGTGAGAAGTCGCCTAACCCGACCGAAAACAAGACATACCGAATTCGTGGCTTATCCGATAGTTCATCAGTTAATTGAAGAAGGTCGCTGGTTATCTCCGAGTATTTCGCTTCTTACACAGATAGACTGTCTGAAAAAATGTTGCAAGCGACATTAAATCCATGATATCACCATTAATCAGAAGTTTTTTGTCCTATTTACTACACAATCTCAATGTTAACCGTCCGTATTAAGTATACAAAATAATATGTACATAAATAATAAAACTGTAATAATTGTGCACTTTTATTGGCATCGATGTGCACGTATGAATAGTCAGCTGATAGTGATTACTTTTATATTATTACTTTTTATCGTAATTATTGATGTAATTTTATGTAATTTATGTAAGTCTTATTCGAATGATTAGCCACATAAATATAACTGTGTACAGATCTTTGACGTCAATTTATAACCTAAAAATAAGTTTTAAATGCTTTTTAAAGGTTATCCGTATATTAATTGGGATATAACAAGAGCTATCATATATGTTTACATGTACGTGTACTAAAACATAAAGGTTAATATTTAGTTTGAGAAAATAATAAGCAAAGAGAATTAATTTCAGCATTGAAAAAATCTTATGTTTACCGAGATGAGCACACTTAATAACTGAATAACTACATATATAGGATATAAATTTCTATAATACAGTAAACAGAAAAAACCGTTATTTCCGTGTCATCTCATTCTGTTTTGGTAAGGCTAATTGCGACTGTATAGGGGGAATCAGAGATATTGATTTTATACTGACCAATCAGAATCCAGGATTTTTATTTATAAACAATTAGGGCTAGGTGATACCTTGGGTTTTTTCCTTATTAATAATTCAAAATTATATAGCAATTATTGTCGAATAAAATAATATTCTTTCATTCTGACAAGTTACAGTGTATCTTAAAATCATTTACAATGTAAATCTGAAGTTTTATTGATATATCTCGTGTACTTTTTAAATAAACGATGTTGAATATAAAGTCGAAGATCTTAATTCTTTATCACTGATTTTTAAGATTTATTAATTTGTGTGTGTTTTGTGCGTATTACGGGCCTACTTGTTTAAAGTTTGAATACGGTATTTTTTTTAAAGTCTGACGGAAGTGACATTGTAAGAGTCTACCAAAATATTTCTGATTTTCAAGTATCGCTAACAAATAAAAACTCTTAATATGTACCAATTAGTGTCAAGCAAATAGTGCAATTCGATAATAAAACAGCTCAAAATCTGTACAGATACTACATCTACATCCATGCATAGGTGCAATAACCTAAATCTCAAATAAAACCATTTTATTTATCAAAACCTGTATGGGATTTTACAAAGAAACATCCTCTGTAATGATAATTTATACTTTAGTTCTTATTCCTTGGAATATGATGTAATAATTTGATTTCTGTCACTATTAATAAAGTTTCCCCTTTACCCATTCTTTGTTATATTTGAAAAGCAACGTGCGTAGTTTGTTCTCAGTCCATATTTGATTGAAAATGCTGTTGTAACATTACGATTCTACAGTTCTTCTGCTATGACGTCCTCAAACAAGACGATTGTGTCCAATGACATTTTTCGAAAAAGGAGTAATTTTTCTGCTCATGTAACAACATTTGTGAATAAACTCATAATTCATCGGCTTAATAGATATTATACCGTTGCCAAAGAACTAGTTGAATTTTATCGTCATAAATCTCAATATTAAATTTTGACGTTAAAAATCCTAAATTGTTCCTTACAGATAAACTTAATTTGTAATTAATGTTTAAATGAAGACGCAATTGAGTTCATTTATAGAATGTTTTTTGAAATGATGATTTTAGAAAACAGATTTGGATAATTTAACACCTGCAGAATATACATTTTATATCGAATTAATATACATGTATATGATGACGTCAACTTATAATTGTAAAAATAATTTTTAAATATAGAATTGTGCCTGATTAATTCATTAATGGTCATAAATAAAACTTTTAATTACTTTTGTAAAGAAGGTTCATATTTAGTTTTAACTCATAATTCGTCCTAAGGGTGGGAGTTTGGGCCGCTACATAGGCTAAATTGTCGGACAGATTGTATCCTCTTTTTCTAGTTGCAGTTCCCTAATTACTCCAGCCGTCCATTTTATTTTTAATCAGTTTATTTTTATTATTCAAGTTTTCCAATCAACAAATTCCAATCCAATATCACAGATATCGCTCATCTTCTCAAGTCAAGGGTTTTTGAGTCCACTTTGATCCCCACAAACGAAGTGGGGTCATAAACACTTGACTTGGGAAGATGGATATAGCTGGAATATTGCTTAAAGCGAGGTTAAACACAAATCAAAACAAAATTAAATTTGTCTGAACTTGCATGTCGTTAAAATTGATACAGTTGCATAGACAAGCTTGGTATGGACTTTTCGTGTGCATGGTTTTGCAATGACAAAATGGAGTGACAACCAATGGGGCTATTTCTGCAATTTATTCTTTTTCAGTAACCTAGGATGGAAAGATTTTGTAATTGAAACTGGCCGGCTAGTAAGATTATAAGATGATTATAAAGGATGTATACACGAAATATCTACTGTTTGTTATACTTTGATTCAAACTCCTATTCGACGCGATGTATACAAATTCTTGTTGATGTTATTCTGACATTTGACAATATTGTTTCACCCAATGAAAAACAGCACCCAGATACAAAAAAAAGAGTACTGTCCTTAGAGCTGTATCATAATTTTTAGTATTAAGTATTGTATTTTATAATATTCATACAGTGCCTCTCTTATAAAATGCGAGAATATACAGTTAAATAAGAAATCATAACTTGCCCTCGCTATGATTGGTAATTAAACAAGCAGGTAACAGCGAATTTAAACATTTTCATGTTGTAAGTCTAACTGAATGCTATACACAAATGGGTCTTTGACTTAATAAAACTTTGGACCAATAAACTTTCAAAACATTGACCATTCTCACCATGAACTTTAGGCAATTATATTCGTGACTGTGTCAAGATATTGGAACCATGGTATCCCGACCGGAGAAGTTCTGCAATATACCACTGTAAAAGGAATACATGACAGTAAACAATCAGGGCTTTTAGAAAATTGGCTTTTACGTTTGTACATCTGTAATTCCAATACAGTTATATGTCGAAATCGAAAGACTTTTGAAGAAAAGAGTTGTCATTTTACCTTCCTAATATATCTTAAAAATGAAAATACTATTCTATCCCTTATAATGTACATGTGTTTTATCAATCAATTTTTTTTGTGTTAACGAATGCTTGTTTTTAGACTCAAACGGCTGCTGTCAGTTATCCTAATTTAAAACACTATCTGATACAGGATTTTTTTTTTTTTTTTTTTTGGTTGTTCTTGTTGTTGTTCTCGTTGTAGAAGAGGAAGACATAAAAATATTTTCCGTTTGGAATTTCACGCCGTCTATTAAATTCTAGGCTAATACTTTAGTCTTTTATATTGTGTATTCTTTTCTAGAATGTCATCATGTAAATTGGATGACATATTTGTTGTATAGCTAACACAAAAAAGAAAGAACAGAGATATAAATGTACATGGAACAAAATCGAACGAAGTACAAGGTCAAATTTAAGTATATGAACAGTGTTGTGATTGCTGTATTTCACCTTAATATCACAGTAGTACCTTCAAAAGCAGGGAAAATTTAAGACGGTATCTTGCGAGCACATGAACGATACTGCTGACGATGCTGCCCAGAAATTTGTTTTTACAAGAAAAGCATATGTACTGTTTCCTTATCCTAACCTTCATCTATGTACTATGCTCAGAAGTGCAAAATGTAATTTAAACATATATTTATATCTTTTGCAGTGTTTATGAAAGTGATGTCATTGGTTGATTTTAATTTTAATTAAATTTGTTTTGATTGTTGATACGTAAATACGTAAGAATTAAATTATTTCATTATTACAATAATTTTTATTTAATTGAATTTTATGATAACATTCTTGAATAAGTAGAGTTAAAACTTCGATCAAAATTCCGCATCAGATACTTATATTCATACTTTATTTGATGGGAGACAAGTTTTTAACCAGAGGATCATCTAGTTATATATCCTGAAAATCATCCCCTCCAAACATTCTGTAGAGGTCTATGTAAAACTGTATTCTACAGAGGTGGACAATAGAAAAGAAAAATATAAGCATGATAGAGTACTATACATATATTTGCAAAATTTTCCGCTTTTAAACTTTGTCTTATGGTAGCCACCATCTGGCATTTCGGATTGGCAAAAAAAATCAAACTTTATAAAAGACCAACCAATGATCATATTGAAAATGAGTAGTGATGTCTTTTCATCACACCCAGATCATGTATATGTATGACACGCGCGAACAACATTAATTACTTGATCCTAGTTTAAGTAACTAAAACTAAGATAAACGCTACTTAATCTTAGTTTAAGTTACTTAACTATAATTAAGTGTTGTTAAATAATGTTCGCGATAAACTCTGATATTCTCTATTTCTGTGAAAGAATCGAATTCAGCAGAGAAAATCTCAGTTTTAGTCCGCGCGAACAACATTAATTGCTAAAATCATGATTTAGTAGCTTAAACCTAGATAAACTCTACTTAAGCTATAAATTAAGTAATTTAATTCATGTTAACTCTAACACAACTATGCTTAAGTAGAGATGAACTATGCTTAAGTAGATTTAAACTATACTTAAGTAGGAATAAACTATGCTTAAGTAGAGATAAACTATGCTTAAGTAGAGATATTCTTACTCTGTCAATAACATAAAAACAAAGACTTATCATACACACTACATTAAATTATTTCGAATGTCTTTCTTTCTTAATCCGATGGAAGAAACATTTTAAACCTGTTTTCAGTTTAGATGTTAAGCCAAAACAAAGGTAACACAAAACGAAAAATTTCTTTCCTAAAATATGAATATTATAATAGCTTTACGACATTTCCTTTTCTTCCTGTCTTCGTACACGCGAGCAAAAGAAAAATCAGTTTTTCATTTTAATAACTTCTCTTTATTTTTTACCATTCTGTACATGTATAGTGTATTTTTAAAGATAGTCTTTTCAAATATAAAGGTGTATCACCTGATTTCATTTCAAAACAATGAATGCCCAGTGGTAAGGTAACTTGCCTTATTACAAGATTAGTTTGATACCTTCTAATTATCTTCAGTTAATAGATTACTATATACAAATTTTGACACCTGCAAGATTTCAGGCAGAGGTAAGCAAATGTAATAAGCTACACGATGTATCTACAGGTATTTCTCCTTTTTCTTGCTTATCGTAATGTCAAATAATGTATAAGGTATAATTCAACCGCTAGTCAGAGTGGTGTATTGCAGCCGGACTTTTCTACAATAAAAAGAAGCAAATATGAAATGATTACCTATATTTTCGATGGAAGATGGCGTGTTTTCTTCTCAGATGATGTAAAAATACCCAATATATTTATAATAATTGATGACGCATCTATGTATTAGTTTCAATATTGTTTTTCTTGAAATATTGAAATATGTAGAGCAATGAAGTTTGTTCAATATATTTTATCGACACCTTATTTTTTATCATCATATACCGAAAATCAGACCTGGCCCCGGCGCCATACCTTTGTTATCTGTCACGATATATAGACAGATGAGATGTAAAATTGAAGCTCAAACAATATGCTATCGATCTAGTGTGCTTGTTTATTTGGTTAGGGCTTAACACCACTCAACATCTGAAACATAGGCTCGTATTCCTAACGTCTTGCTAAGGTCTTGTCCACGGTAGAGTTCTGAATTATATTCCGAGCGGAAACGAACTCTTCTCTGTAGTTTGAAGGCCACTTTCAGCAATTGTTCAGTTCTGTTGGAATATATAGAGATTTTAAAGTCGGTTTATATCTTCGAAATGTTTTATCTGTATTTTAACAAACTAATACATCTAGTTTGGATGGATTATAATAAACATAAACATTTTTAAACTAAAGGTTAATATTGAGTTTGAAAGAAATACAAGCGAAATTGACGTAAACGATCATACAGTTAATAATATGTTCCGTGCGGTCTATACCTTTGTAACTTCTTAGTTTTTCATGCTGACTATCTTATACGTCTGTACAAAAATAGTGTGATCAATCACTCCAGAAGCATGTGAATCCGATGTGGATTCTGAAATTTACTCCAACATTTCAAATTGATCACTTACGTTCTGTACTAGCATTAAAACCTATGATTTTTTTCCCACATTCTACAATACCTCAAAATTAAAACAGCCATTACAACTGCTGATTCATTTGTGTGTTTGCAGGGAAAACGGTTCACGTTAGTACGAATTTAAAGCAGAGAAAAATTATGCTTTGTGAAGAAATACACCGGTTCACGTAACAAGTACACAGAAAACGATATTTGGAAAATACTGGATTTTCATATGGACAACATATTTGTTGAATTCGGCGGTAACGTTTTTCAGTTAACTACTGGCATTCCAATGGATAGAAACTGCGTATCCCTACTCACCGATTTATTCTTAAATTCATATGAGGCGGAGTTTATTCTAGAGCTTCTCAAAAACAACAACGAGAAACTAGCCTAGTCTTTTAATTTCACCTTTCGCTATATAGATGACGTCCTGTCACTAAATAACCCTAACTTCAGTGACAACCTACTATATACCTTGGAGAGCTTGAAAGTGAAGACATACGCATACCAACAAGTCCGCTTTGTACTTGGACGTATTCCTTGAGACTGTCAGACAAAGAGGGACAGCTGAGACTTGAAGAATTTCATATGCAGGAGTAGGAAAATTACTCGAAAATTGGAAATTTGAAAAAATGTCAAAGCTTTTATTAATTACATTATAATCTGAAATCTATTAAATGCTCTTTTTTATTTCTTTAATTATAAGTATAAAGTCGACCTTTCGATAAAAATTAACTACAATTTAAGTGAATAAATGTATATTCCATCATCCCATTTCTGTTATTTTGTTAGATTAATCCGGAATTTACTAAATATTTAGAATTTCCAGTCCCTAACATTTGTATCATCATATTTTATTTATTTCTAGCCTGATTCTTTTTTATTAAATGTATACCCATCATTTTGGTACTAGTGTGGTCAGAGTTACAGGAAGTTGTTGTTAACGAATAGCTAAGTCGTACTACCAATTTTCGTCAACGTGGCGCTAATCGGCATACGTAGAATTTAGTTTACAAAAAAGTTAAAGCGCAAAAGCCAAATTCAAGTCTATCTGGTGATTGTTT
>JAOXYI010265074.1:0-17175 GCA_028566495.1 Lithophaga antillarum
TGATCAATTCAACCTTAATTCATTAAAGAAAATCCAATTGTTTTTTTCATTTTGATACGTCATTGTAAAATTACTAATATTTGACAAAAAATGAATTCAAAATAGAACGGGATATTGTGAACGTTTTTTTCTAATAAAATAAAAAAAAATAATGACAATATCATGTTATTGTAGAAAAAATCAATTATTTTATAATCAAAGAAGATCTCATAACATCAGTTTTGTAACTTGTTAAATAAATTCATACCATGAATTACGAATACAAGTAAATTTCATTTATTAACAATTAAGGAAGTTTACCTCCACGTTCGCGCAAATTTTGTGGAATTTGTATAAACATGTCCATCCCGTCCTGTAAAATCATCATCATAATTTCTGTTCCACGTTCCGCATAATCCTTCCGTTTGGTACCGATCAGTTCTAGATGACGTTATATATGCATTCAATCTTCTGTTTACCGAAATCCAGACGTAGACACGTGTTCCTGTTGGCAGAGTAATCTAAATAGAAAAATATCATTGAACACAATCATTATTGATTTTATTTAAAACATTATTGTCACTCGGACGAAACATAAAGGAGGAGGTATGATCAGGCCCATATTTTGCTCTAAACAGTCCAAAAAAGTATACCTTATTTAGCTATTTGCACTACTAAGATAAAGTTTGATATCTAGTCTTAAACAAAACTTGATACATTAAGAAACGTATTGAATTTTAAGTCTCAAAATCAGCTATTTTGACGGAAAGCACGCAAAATTTCTCACAAGAGGTTATTTTTCAACATTTTTACTGATAATTATGTGACGTGGCGCGCATCAAAAATATATTTCACTAGAAGATGCACATTAATGGTATGAATATTTGTTGATGCGCGCGACGGAACATATCTATTTGATGAAAAACTACTCGAAAATGGTTTAAATTCAGTCATTTTTCTGAACACCTTGGTTAGTAACACACTGGTGACGTTATTATGACTTTATAGACTACTTTGTGGAATAAATATTATTTGAATCCTTTGATAGCAATTACGGAACAGTTATTAAATTGACTTGATACAAAACTTTCATTTCTGGGGGCAAAGCCATACTTGTCCTTCCTCCTTCGTTGTTTTCAAGCTCAGGTCTATTTTATGAAATAAAAAGTTATAGGAAAATATGTTCATGCTATTAAAAATTGATATACTTCTAGTTTTGCCCATGACAGAAAAGATGACAACTGCAGAGGATGGAAACCTGTGTAATCTTTCAGATCATCTGGCGAATTTTGTGATGCAGTCCAAGTTGTCTTTTTTTAACTATATTATCTGCTTCTACATTATGATGTTGTTGGGACTTTTCATTTATCGGCTTTCGCTGTTGATAACGTTCTTCGTAGAAAGAAAATATTTACCAGGTGTGGATAGAAAACGCATTCTGAATGTGCGTGTTTTGTTTTAATTTTATCGAAAGCTATTGCTGAAATGAACAAAGAAAAAATGTAGTTTTTATATTTGATAGTTTTGTTTAAAGGTAATATTTTTATCCCATCTAGTCTAGTTCTAAAAAATGACTTTATCAGGGATAGTTTTTTGTTCAATGTTACATATACCTTTTTACTTACATATCACGATTAAGAAGAGCTTATTATTACAAGGCCTCGTAATATTAAATATAGGGTAACGTTACTTGGAAATCGATAAACGTTTATATTGCCTTACCTCATAACCTCCCCAGCGACTATAGACCTCCAAGTATTCATTTCCTACACCGCAGCCTAGCCTTCGAACAATCCATTTAGTTGGTTTTCCACATCCATATATGATGAAAACATCCGACGCTGCACGAATAGCTATAGCACAATTTTCTGTCCATGTATGATGACTTTCAAATCGGCGTTGTATGGTGTGAACCTGAAAATACCATTATATTTTATATTTTGAATACCTATGTTATAAAATTAAAAAATAAAAACGAATGATTAGATGAAACATTGCACCATGTTAAGTCGCTAAGAAGATAATTCCAGTTATAATGCATTGTAATTTTTTACGTGTTTACTTTGCATGTTTTTTTTTTTGTTTTTGTTTTGTTATGCTTGCTTTCAAGTGGAACGATGTTTATATTTTTTCTAACATTTGGTCCATTCAGAATAGGAGATACAGGAGCTTACATAAAGTTATGAGTGTGGTCTTTCTCCTCGTTTTGGTTTGCAGTTCAGTCTGTCTAATCTTTATTACTTGTGTTTTATGTTTTATATTTATTGAGCTGTATATTTAATGTTTTTAATGTTTTATTTTGCGTTTCTGATATATTTTGGTCCAGTGTCTTCTTCTATGAGACATTCGTAGACGGTCATATTAATGTTTTAATTTTTATGTAAAACAGCTGCAAGATACAGTGAAAAAATCAAAGGGTTGAACTAGCTATTCTAAACAAAAGAAGAATGTGATAAATATGTAAAAAATGTAATTAATATCACATATATACTTAAGCTGATGATGGCATTTTCAAGTAGTTCTGCTTGTACAATCGCTTCATGTGGCGATTCTAAAAGAATATTCAAACACTACCACTCAAAAGAGCAACCACCTCGAATATACCTCGAAATATAGGTAGAAACTTACTGTTATTTCATGTACAATGGTACGATTACATTTATACTCACTTCAATTGGTTTCGTCTTATGGCGGTACAGGACAAATTCTCCTTCATCATGAAAGCCGTACCATCTACAAAAAAGAATGAGGCGTACAGAAAACAAATTGATTTTCATGAAGATCTAATAGCTAATATGTATGACTTCACGAGCCTATAGTGGTACATATACGTATACCTTTTTCAATATCTTTTTTGACTCATTCTTTTAAAGAAGACTAATGTATGAACATACAATATCAATCATATTATTGACCAACATTAAGATAAAACTCTATGATTTTATGTTTTACATCAGCGGAATTGTAAAACACGTTTTTTTTCAGATTCATCCATAATGATCTCATGGTTCTTCCTATTAGGGTTGTCGAACCTGGTTTTGGCGAGGTGTGCTTGAAGAGTTACATACTGTTATTTGATTATCATGTCTTGGTACTGAGCATCTTTTATGACTTACAGATATCACTAAAACCTAATTGCACCTAATTTTAAATAAACAATAGATAGTTTCACAATAATTCTATTACTTACAAAATCATATTCGTCTTTTTTGAAAATGGACCCGCTATACTTTCAAAAAATATTAAAAGTAGCTTTTCACAAATGCTGAATAACACTACTTTTTAGTACAATTTCCTATAGCTGTCATAAACTGTACATTTTCATTAGTTATATATATTACATGCGGAGCAGCAAAAGCTAACCAAAGTAACTTGTTCTCATTTCCAGTATTGTGTGGTAGTTCGTGGCGTCCCAGCTTTAGTTCTTTTTGTTTCATTTAGCTTCTGTGTTTCTACTGGTGTTTTCTTTTTTATATTCCACATTTGTTTTAAATCATTTATTCATATTATTCATATTCTACTGTCCTATTAATTATTTATCAGGTTAAAGCAATTTTATATTACTAAATTCATAATCACCTTTTTTTAGAATTCAATATTAATTTGCGTCGGATTGCAAAAACATTTTCATCAAAGTTCTTGTTGTAGCAGGTTAAAGCAGTGACTGTCAATAAATTCAGTGTCACCAGTTTTTAGAATCTATTATTAGTTAGCTTTGGATTTCAACCAAAAATAAATAAATAAATAAATAAATAAATTAAAACAAACAACATTCAAGATTTTTTTAAAATTAATTGCTTGCATAGATCATGTGGTTGCTGACTGATTGCATCATGACTATTTTTTGTTTTTAAGTGTTGAATAGAAATCAACTTACTGCCAGTCAAACGTGAAAAACCATGGATCAGTTCCAGTAAAACACCAACCATACCACCACCAATAATCATCACTAACATTCTGGTTGACTACATGAATCTGTCATAAACAAACATTTTTGTAATACACTGTATCTTTATCTTCACAGATTACCATTTAATATTCAGATTCAGAAGTGTTAAAATAGCTTTTCCCATCAAGCGTGAAACGTCTCTTTTTGGACTTTTAGTGTCGGTGTCAATTAACGTCCAAAAATGATTATAAACGTTCTTTGATGAGACTGTCGTAAGGATATCCCAACCACTTTTCCGTCTATGTATCTACTTTAAATAAATTGGACCCCTTTTCTCATTTTTTAAAAAAAGAAGGCGAATATGGATTCTGAAATATCCCAAAAGTCAATCCGAATTAACTGGGAATGAAACACTTCTGCTTTTTGGTGGAGTTCGTATCATATTGTTCGACTATAGTCAGTGTGTGTTTGTACTACCGATCTCCTCGTATAGCAACTTCAGTTATCGCTAGGTTCTTCACTGGGTGAAGACACTGTTTCGTAAAACATTAGACTGGTAACCTAAATATGGACATAGATCTAACGGACAATTATTCAGCTATGATTTCTCAAACAGAAAACAAAAAACAAAACAAAGACAAAACAGCTCCACCTAGCGTTAACTGGTTGCTACTTTATACTATGGTATTCTTCTATCATGTGAAAAAAGCCTCTGAAATCTTACAAATATCAAAACGATTCAGAAAAATCAAATAACGTAAACGAACTTGAAAGTTTCACATGCTCTCATGTTGTAATTTTATTAATCTACATACTTCTTCAAACTTACTGTCCATAAATTCAAACAACCACAAAGGTTATTAATAGCAAGGTTGATTACTGAACTTTTTAGACTATGTAAAAATACTTTGTTCTTGAAAAGCATGAAGTAAAAAAAACAGTCATAAAAATAGTTTGTTGACAAAAGGATTCGGAAACAAGCAAAATGCTCAAGTAAGTCTCTCTACATCTAACATTGTTTATTAATTACATTTATGTACTTAACAAGAATGATTACGTCGGTTTTTATAAGCTACACTTTACAACACTGCGAAATGTGAATTACCACAGGCTTAGTCTTCTAGGGTACTTAAACTAACTCATTTCTGGGCTGTTTAGGAGTTTTCATATATATATATGTACATATATTGATGTAATCGTCTTTTTTTAGGTCCCAACTTTTAATAATGTTGTTGCCTCAACTGTAACTGTTAGAGAAATACTCCACTGACAATCTATTATTAACTTTGATCATTTCGTGTAGATAGAACATCCAACATTTTTTGTTTCTGGAACCGAGAAATCGATTAAACGGAACATTCGCCGAAATGATGTTTGGATGGTTTTCTGCCAACTTTCTTCATTTTGTACCCATCTGACATCCAATATGTTGCAATGCGGCATATTTGTTTTTTTATTGGCAGAAATAGTAAACTGTTCTTGTATGAAACCACTTAGATAATTGACAGGACAGGGCTCAGCTGCTGACACAAAAACTGCTCAAGTAGGGGTGTTCCTCCTAGGCTGAACACTTAAAATTCTACAGTCGTCACCATGAACTAGTTGACCGTTACGGAATATCTGTTTCTCAAATGAAGACAGATCTTTTCCCTTTGCCGTAGTTTTGTTCTTTCCTCTTACCGAATATGACTTTTTTCCGGACTTGTCATGAGCAACGCAGTGGGTGTCTAATTAGAAGCAAGAACTGTTTACCCTTCCGGAGCACCTAGGGTCACTCCCGATTTTTAGTGAGGTCCGTGTTGCTCATCTTCTTTTTTAATTCTTCTGTGTTGTGTTTTCTGTTACATGTTCATGTTTTGTTTGTTTGTTCTCATCTTCCTCGTTCCCGATGTTGCCTATGTCCTCGGATTGTTCCACCGTGAATGCTCCTTCGGTTTTCTCTCGCCTTTCTTGAACTTTGTAGAAACTATCTATGGATGATCCTGTATCAATTTTCCTCTTTTTTGTTGCTTTGGCAACTGATATGGTCGCCATGTTCCATAAGAGTCAATGAAGCAAAAGATTAAGGGTTTAAAAAATAACATTGTCTTCGTTAAGAAAATTTTCAAATTCTCCAAAACAATTAAAGCTTATTCAATAATGTTTTATAATGAGTATCTTATCTTATCTTATCTTATTTCTTCAAAAGAACTCTAACACTCAGATACTGCAAAACCAGGTGAGCTACAGACTGTCTTGAGCCTCTCTGTACTACAAGTCTCTGAATCCAACTTTCTCGCAAACTTGATTTCCCTTAGCAAAATAATTAAGTTCTATTTCGTTTTTATAGGTAGAGGTTTCATCGTAATATGTAGGAACATCACCTCTTGTCCGCTGATTTCCGATAATCCAGAATCAAAATCTGTTATGAGAACACTTACCGTTATTTCAGGAAGATCATAATTAGTCCAAAGAGTGTCATATGTTGCACTACTAACAATCAATTTTACTTTTGCTGTGTATTCCTGGTCTTGTGCCGTATTCTCGGGGAGGCTAATTTGCAGTGTTTGCCATGTCCATGGAGTTTTCCATCCATCTAGTTCCAACCCACAGAGGGATGGTTTAGTTAATTCAGTTATTGAATTATTACAGTATAAAGGTGCACCAGAAGTGAACTGCTCGTTGAAATCGAACATCTGTAACGTTAGTTTGCAAGCATAGCTACTATCATGGATGCATCTAATAGGAACTGTTGTCCAAACATATACTGATGCCGACTCTCCGCTAGATATGGATAGATCATTTGGCCATACCTATTTGAATAGAAATGTATATAAAGCTTATTACAATGTATTAATGAAAGAATTGCATTTATGTCTAGAATATACACTGAATTTACACGAGATAAGAATATATTGCGCATCACAGGCAATGTCATTTCCCTCACTTATTAAATTTGCAATTTCTTGTGAGTGTATAATTGCATAAAAAGAAACCTAACATAAATACATACATATTCAAGAAGAATGTCATGCTGTTCTGTCTTATGCATGGACATTTTTGGCTTATATTGAGAAATGTATGTTTCTTTTTGTACAAGATTTACATGTATGTTCACATATAAAATAATCTCATATGTCGATCTTGTAAGTAAATCCGTTCAAAAACTGCACATAAAAACAACGTAAACAGTTGATACCTTATCTAACGTGGTTTATACCTTTTACTGTACCTATATGATGTATGATATACATCAAAACCATTCAAGAGTGAATATGCATTACCTCGATTTTTTTTCAAACAAACAGAAAAACAATGTGTATATGAATTAATTGTTACGTTTGTAGTATAACAAAACTTACGTCCATGCCAACAAAATAGTTCCAACTTTCCACATAAGAGTTATTCCCGTCGGTGCTTATTCGAATTCCGCATTTTACCTACAAATAAATGTATGCCAAAATAAGCTCTCGTCAAAAATTCCACTTGAAAAAATACAGATTAAGTTTTGGAACAAAATTCATGGAAATGAATCCAAACAGAGGAATTGTTATTTCGCGAAACTAAATAATATGCCACATTATTTTATTCAACTTGGGATTCTGGTTAAATATTTTGTTTACACAAGCTTCAACATTCAAATATAACACCAGGTCACCAGCAATCAACTCTTAATTTTGATTGGTTCTTGTCCTTGCTATTTTAATCTTTACTTCTAAAGTCCTCACTCTCCCCCACCGTACTTAGCATACGTTAAACTGGAGGTGACGGAGGCCGTCAGACGCAGTTGTGATTTAAAAATAGCTCTGCCCTCAAGAAATGTTAGCTGCTTCTTGTCGCCTGTTTTTGAGTTAAGTAAACGTTTTTCATTCGCTGTTTTCTCACAAGCAACAAGAAATCCATTCTCTATTTACATCGGCAACGTCCGGATATGACGTCATTTATCCTTCGAGGCGCGAGTACATTTGAGCAAAATCTTACCTAACCACTAGAGAATACTCGAATGGTAAAATCCGATTCAAACTTTGAACGAATTTAGTGCTGGTGACCTGACCCTATATTTGAACCGGAAGTCCGCTTACGGTATTGAGAATATTGAGTCAGGATCCCAGACTACAGTTTTATTGTATTAAAATTCTTTGACTTGTTGACACCGATCGATTTTTAATATATATTTGCAAAGAAACAGATAACACTCTCGTAATCCAACAGAACAAAATGAAAACCACACAACTCAGCAACCACTTCATTCTACTGAACAAAAATCACACAATTAAATAAAGGCAAAATACAAATAATCAATAAGAGCCAAGTCCTGCTTGTAACAGGTATGTTAAACTTTTTAATGGGATAGCTTTATAGATAGAAAAACATAAATCTACCCTTAGAGTATTATTATTAATAGCAATAAATGAAATGTCACCCTCCAAATAATTCTTGTAATCATAAATATACTTTGCTTATTTTTTTTTTAATCTGCAAAACGTGAAACAATAGCTTAGTCGAACACTTTACTTTTTACCTGTTTTGGAATTATATGGGCATTAAAAATGTACTCCAATGACATATAAATATTGTCTCATTGTTTCTTGTGACGGAATATTATGCATTTACAGTAGTTTCCGTCAGCTACACGTACTAGAATATATTAGTATTTAAAAGAACGACAGTTAACTTCTAGTTTGACATGTAAGCGTCTGCGTTTATCACCTTAAAGAAATTAACAGATGTAATAGGTACGTATTTTCATTTCTGAATGATTCAAACATTATACAAAATACATTGTAGAATATGATCTTACATTAAATCCCATTTTCTTTTCTCGTCCACTCAATTCACTACTCCTCAGTCTGCCGTTTGTTTCAATTTCCGATAGAGCTAGATTTGTCTTTATTACAAACTCTTCATCATCAATCTCCCACTTAACATCATAGGCTAGATTGCTTAGAATTGATATATAGTTTTGTGGGAGGTAATAACTACACTGAAATATTAACTGGTTGTCCTCAGATGTAGGGTCTTTGGATGGTACTAATGGATTGATGTTTGCATATGATAAATATTTACTTAGGTCAATGTTATCATCTGAAAAAATGAAAGTTCTTTTTAAGCAGGATGAATGAAACGATACAATAAAAATAATTACTGCCAACAGCACATAGAATAATCGAATATTTACTAGACTGCTTAACAGATTTGCATAACCGCCTAAAAGATTTTTTTTTTTTTGAATTTACCTTGTACAATTCATAACTGTGAAACATATATGAACATAAAATAACTATTTCCGTCTCATGAAAAATTTATCAAAGAGAGATTACATGAATATCTAAAACCCTTTGTAGTATGAGTGAACATGAATGCTAAAGAAATATGTAGCAGAAATTCGGCTTACAGTCATAAATAACGTAAAGTCCTACCTGCAGTTGAAGTACTTGTTTCGATAATGGTCGTTGATGTAGACATGTCATATAAAACGGTCGTTGATGTAGACATGTCATCCAAAACGGTCGTTGCTTGTACTGATGTCGATAACTGCTGTAACGTTGAAGATATCTCTTTAGCTGACACCGTACTAGGCTGGCTCGGCAGTTTTGTAGTGGACATGATTTGTGGTGTTGCCGATAGCTGCTTTGATTGTGAAGATGTCTCTGTAGTTGATGTCGTGCTTGGCTGGCTCGACATTTTTGTAGTGGACATCATTTGTGATGTTGCCGATAACTCCTTTGATTGTGTTGATATCTCTGTAGTTGATGTGGTGCTAGGCTGAATCGACATTTTTGTAGTAGACATCATTTGTGATGTTGCCGAAAACTGCTTTGATTGTGTAGATGTCTCTGTAGTTGATGTGGTGCTAGGCTGACTCGACATTTTTGTAGTGGACATCATTTGTGATGTTGCCGATAACTGCTTTGATTGTGTAGATGTCTCAATAGTTGATGTGGTGCTAGGCTGACTCGACATTTTTGTAGTGGACATCATTTGTGATGTTGTCGATGACTGCTTTGATTGTGTAGATGTTTCTGTAGTTGATGTCGTGCTAGGCTGACTCGACATTTTCGTAGTTGACAATAAAAATTGCGATTTTGTCGATAACTGGTGTAATTGTGAAGATGTCGCTGCAGTTGATATTGTGCTAGACTGACTCGACATTTTTGTAGTGGACGATATCTGTGATCTTGAAACATAACTAGGACTCTCCGACTTCATGGAAATGTGGCTTACCATATCAGTGAATTTATCACTAGTATATCTTAGAATTTCTGTCTGCCCTGGTAATGATGATTCAATAATATGTTCTGTACTCGCATACTGTTTAGCCATTGATGCACCAGTGCTTGTTGATGAATATTTCTCATAGAAGGTACTTTCTTTTGTTGATGTGTATAAATGGGAGGGTTCCATGTGATTAGGTAAGGATACCATCATAGAATTGTCTATAGTTGCTGAAAATTCGTAAGGTTTAACGGAAGAGGCATATATCATAGTAGGAGTTTTATACATCGATCCCACGTTCTCTAGAGTAGATGTTTGCAGCGTTAATGATTGGTCGACAGTTTGTGAATATTTCGGAATAAATGAGTTCAATGGTTCTAATTGCATGGTTGTTTGTAGATAGTCTTCCGTAACCAGTGATTGCGAATACATTATAGTTTGTGGATTGTCATGAGCAAAAGAATCTACTGTTGAAGGCATGACAGACTTTTGGAATTTCTGAGCAGAAGTATATAGTGATGCTGACAGCATGATTGATGGTAGATATTCCTGTTCTGTTGTGTATTCTAAACTTGTATCAGTTTGGCTCATAGAGTCATATTCTGTGACAGAGGGATCAACATCAGATCTCATATCATCTATGCAATAAAAGATAAAATTTCGGACTACAAATATCCAAGACACTGTATGCAGGCTTTTGCTGTAGTGTCCGATGCTTGCTACTTTTCTTAAAATCGAGAATTAATAACGTTTATAATTTATGGTGAACCTTATAGCGAAAGGTAAGATTTAATTGCATGACTAAGATAATTTCTTTCAGTCATATTGATAATTTACATTACTGGATATGTTACCAGGGTATAAATAAGAATTCTATTTGCAAAGCCCTTTCCAGGTGATATTACTTATTTTCATCTTCACTTCATTTTTTAAACTGTCGTTTAGGAACAGATAAGCAATTCTACAATACTGGATTGTCCTATTTCATTAAAAACAAAACACATATGTATATGATTTTACGCTTAATTTATGGTAGATCTCAAGTTACCATCTGAAGTATAAATCTGATACTTTTGTACGACATTCATTCCACTACGCCCAGATAGGATTTGGAAAAAATTTCATTGTCAGAAACTATAATATACCATAAAGGAAAAAATAAATGCACAGCAACAAATTCATACTAGTCAACTTTTAGCTCAGTATATCTTATTTTAACTTTTGGTTATGAATTATTCATGATTTAAATGTGATTTCAATATTAAACTTATCCCAACTGTATCTTTATACTCACCCATGCAGTACCTGCCACAGTACCCTACTGGCTGTAAATATGCAACATTAAATCCATAACAATGCATTACAGTGATATTCCAACTGTTTTCACAGTCGGTTTCATTTCCAACTTTGCAAGCAGTCATCGTTACATTTTCACCGGGTATTGTTGGATATGAACCTACAATTACATTCATTATGAAACATAAAAAGCATATTACAATGTATTACAATGAGATTTAGACGATATGGAAATCGCGATGATGTAAATTCGTTTTGAAAATTAAAGATAAACCAAACCTAATCATAGCCAGGTACACTAATTCACGAGAGACGTTTTGTCCATTTTTGTCATGAGGTCCTCAAAGAATGTACACAATCGTTTAAATTAATATTATCATAAAATTTAAAAGTATAATGAGTGCGAGTTTCTATAAAACAAGGAATAAGCAGCGAAAGAGTTTAATTTATTATTCGTACCACTCACGGTAAAAATTCCCGTTTGTTAAACAATGTTAAATGTAAAACTATTTGGCTTGATGTTATAAAATTGTAAAAATAGTATCCATAGTCATGTACACTGTCAATTTTTGTCGTATTTTCTCTGCTGATCTAGATTTTTGTAGTGTATCAAGTTCAGAAGTTTTTTTTTTAAATTCAGAATGTAGACCTACCTCTTAACCAAATAGGTGACATAGAACTACACTGGCCAGGTTTAGGTGGTTCTGTTGGTATATTCTGAAAATCTTCATAGCGATACCATCCCGGATCAAGACTTGAAGACTCGCAATCATAATTGTTCCAGGTTTGCAGAACATAATTAATTGTTCTTGTATAATTACTGTCCATAATGGTATGATTAAGGCAAGGATTAATCCATGATGGTGGAGTTCCATATGGCCATGGGTTGAAAGTTGTTTCTGTGTTAAAATTCATGAACAAATTTTACATACAAAAAAAAAAAAATTTTACTATGATCGAAGATATTAGAATGAGATAGTTTATATGTCGAAATTTAGTGCATGTATATGTTAAAAGGATGATACCTACAAATGTTAATGCAAATAAAAGTTATACAATATAGCTTCTTGTTAACATATGTATTTGATATCGTATTAATTAACTGAAAGGTTTTCCTAATACATGTTACTATTCTTACATGTATTTAATAATGTTTTTAACTAACTTATCCAGACTAGCTATGTTATAAGAAGTGTTTTTCCCAAAACGTATTCCATAACTTTCTTTCATTGCCTTTTGGAACAACATATAAGATCTACTGTAAAAGTATTAATATTTGCAGTGTTTTTAATTTTCGTTATTTTCTCGACAGCCTAATTTCCGATTATTTTCAATGTTTGACAAAAAAGAAAACAACTCGTACATAACTTGTGACTAATAAAAATATATACATTTTTATTCTCCATTTGCATGCTATGTTTAGTTTGTTTTATTTCCTTCTTTGTACATGTAAGACAAATCGATGTTAAAATGACATTAAATATTCACCCATACAATATCTTCCACAATTAAGTACAGGTTTTAGATATGCAATGTTGTACCCGAAGCAATGCATAACAGTTATATCCCAGCTTTCCTGACAAACTGTTTCGCTTCCAACTAGACAAGCTGTCATTGATTTCTCTTCACCAGGTATACTTGGATAGGAATCTGAATCATAAATTTGCCGTTACATTAGTAAACAAGATACGATACACGTATTTCAATTGAAAATGAATAAAATATTATGACAGTAAAGATAACTTTTATACAGAAATTTTAATGTTTCATTTCAAATCAGCAGTTAAAGTATTATGCTCTCGTTTATCTGGTAAATGGGGGAAGAAACTGTTCATAATAGGCAATCATTTAACCATGAATCGATACAAAATCAACTAATTGCGAATATATGTACATTACTCAAACTTTGTGATAGATTTAAATTCATTTTCGACAGGCATGAGAAGACGACTTATTGATATTAAGTATTAAAATTAGTTTTAAAATAGAGAAAAACATTATTAAGTACTGGTCTTAATTAAAATAACAACTTCACTTAACGCTAGATGTAGCTGTTTTCGGAGAAATCATCCTGTGACTGGTTGAGTAATTATCTATCAGATGTGTTTGCAAATATGATACCGGTTCAGTGTTCTCAAAACAAGGTGTCCGCCCAGTGGCGCACCAAGCGTTAACTGAAGTTGCTCATTAAAATCAAACAGTTCACATTAAATAGACGATAGATCGTTGTCATTCGCATCAAATTACTTCTGCTGTTTCATTAAATATGTACAGATGTGCATAATACTTGAGCATGATCATCTTCCGCTTATGGTTTAAAGATATATTTGACTTCCTGCGCTTTATAGGTACATTTTTAGAGTTATCTCCCTTTTTTGGTGAATTTTCAGTCGATTCATCATTTAACCAATATCTTCGTATATGAAACTTTTTAACGTGGCAGACGACAATGTTTTGAAAAATATATGTAAAACTGAATTAACTCATAACAAGGGGTATTTTTCTTTCCAAGCTTGACTTTGTGTCACTGTCTGCCTGATCCATAATTGTAACAATATTTAAATAATTATTTGTAAACATATTACCCATCTGGATTCATAGATAATTTAAATAAGTTACCATTCAACCATATAGGAAACCTTGATCCACATTGTCCGAGTGCTGCTGGTTGTGTCGGTATGTTCTGATAGAGTTCATATCGGTACCATCCTTCCGGCAGTTCGGACGACTCGCAGTCCACTAAGTCCTCATCGGTATAACTAAAAGTTCTCGTGTAATTACTTGGTATTACAGTATGATTATAGCAGTCCTGAACCCATGATGGTGGTGTTGCGCTCGGTCCAGAGTAATCGATTGTTGATTCTGAAATGAAATACATTGCACATAAATTTTAAAACTGGCCATAATAAATAACATTGGTTCAAGTTAAGTGAAGTATTCAACCTACAACATTAATGAAGAAAAAGGAAAGACTAGCAACATGTAATTGTTTCGAAGTCTTTTTCGAAAAGATTATTCTTGCACTGATGTCCTTACTTGCTTGAAAATATAGAGTTATCCTAACTTACCCTTACAGTATCGACCACAAGCATCTACTGATTGTAAATAAACTACGTTGTATCCAGAACAGTGCAGTGCTGTGACTGTCCAGCTGTCGTCACACTCTGTTTTATATCCAACTCGACAAGCCATCATTGTTTTGTATTCTCCTGATATCGTTGGATATGAACCTGTTATTGAAGATGTCAAAACACAGTTATATAGTGGAGGCACCGTATCAGTGATGATTGAACGAAACTACAAGTGCCAAATGTATAATGTTTCCTGTCAACAAGTCTTTGAGAATAAAATCAGTTCTTGTATTATCCTACAATTATAATTTGGGTTCTTGACTTGAAATAATGTCCATAGTTGTTTTAATCTTTGCAACGGTGCTTTAACAAAGGTCATAAAATATTGCAGAACTGTATTTATGTGTTGTCTGTATTCTACTAATTATGAATTGTACATAGACTCTAAAAACTGAGACCTGACGAGTTGTATGGAGCAGAAGAAATATTTCTGACTGCTGCATCTGCTTCTTTTTCTGATTTTATGTGGGAATTTTTTTTCCAATACTTATTTTTCTTTTGTGTTTCTACTGATGTTGTATTGTTCTGTCCTAGCTGTGATTTCTTTTTTATTCGTTGGTATTCTGTTAATGTATCATCCGATAGTGCATGCAAAAATCAAAATAACGTTGTAAAATAATTAAAAGACGTTCACTAAATATGACCTCGTATTTATATTACAGGAAAATCTTGCGCAAATAACGTAAATTGTTCATATACCGCTTTAAGCATTCTCCTTTAACCCTCGAGTCGTTATCGCCGTTATATCGAAGCCATATGACCCTCTGGTAAATAACTAAATTCTGTCTTCGTCACATAACCATTTAGGGCAGTCAACTCTTTACTTTCCTTAAGACGCGAAACGGATGCGAACACCATAAACATCTATTCGACAAATGATGCAATTAGTTGTGTACGTAAAAGACTAACAAATGTAAAACTTAAAGACGTATTGATAATTAATTAAACAGCAAAAATTAGTCATATCGGTATCGTGTGCCATCGATTAAAATTTGCTTAGTGTAAATTTGCTCCCAACAGGAAACAAAGGGCATAAACAGTACATGTTTTAACGATCGCTGTTAATTTCACATGACTGATGATGTCCGTAGCACTTATTAATTAGATGTAATTAATCAACCACAACTGCATCATAAGATAGATAAATCCCCAAAACTCCTTCTCGATGTTAAGAAGGATGTACACATCATCTTTCCTTTCAAGTGTTCTTCACGATATACGTCAGAAATATTTATAGTCTAACAGTTTAAGAATTTTTTGCTCTATACGTACTTTGTATTACGGTAGATTAGCCATATTTGATGTCAGAAGTTTTGATTGGTAAATTAAGACAAAGATTTGATCAATAAATGCGCCTGCGCCAGCCCAAATCCAGCCATTATGAACTAAAGATTCGTTAAGCAAATGCGGAATGAAACGATGGTGTTACAAGAATGCCTTTAACTGATTTTTCATCGAAATCGATATGAACCGAGTCACCTTCCCTTGGAAAATAATAATTTCTGTGCCTTATAGTTATATGACTGTATTTTAAAAAAAAAAGTGATTTCTCACCATTTAACCATATTGGAAACTCTGTTCCACATTGTCCAGATTCTGGAGGTTTTGTTGGAATATTCTCAAAATACTGATATCGGTACCATCCTGCAGTTAGATTCTTTGATTCACATTCCTCTGTATAATCATGTGAAAAAAAGTTTATCGTTCTTGTATAGTTACTTTCAATAACAACGTGATTAACACAATGATCATACCACGATGGAACTGTTACATCTGGACCTGGATAACTAAGTGATGTGTCTACAAATTGAAAATAAACGATATAAGTTCTAAGAAAGAGAGTGCATATGTTTTTGATACATGCTAGCAATAATGCCTACTTCATGGCGGCTATCAACCTATTACTAAAAAAGCATTAACTGGTTATGGACAGTTGTGTGCAACATCCTTGTGAAACTGTTTGACTCTCAAACTTTAAATGTAAAAATTGTCAGCTTTCGTATATTAATTTCATCGAAATTGAGGAAAGATTTAATACTTACCCATACAATACCTGCCACAGCTCTGTACTGGTTTTAGATAAGCTACATTATATACACCGCAATTTAATACTGTCACATTCCAACTATCCTCACAGTCTGTATAATTTCCGACTAAACAAGCTGTCATTGTCCTATATTCGCCATACGTCATTGGGTAAGACCCTGTAATTGTTTAGATTATTCACATCAGTACAATCCTGACGGTCCGTTCTATACTTATAATTCAAGAATTATACTGTATAGAAATAATGAAAGAATTATTTCGGGTACTTGAGTTTTCCTTCTTTGTATACTACTTTTGATGGATTTAAATTAATTCTTCAACTCAGCAAAATTACTACTGAATCTGTCTCAACATAATAAAATGAAAACAAAAACAACAACAAAAAAAAAACATACTCATTAATAAAGATCACCCTAATTAAAAACAATTATTTTTTACAACCAATTTAAGAGATTTGTTCTGAAATTTTCTGTTTTTGGCGCCTAATAAAGGTTGTTCCAGAGACACGTGTCGTGCGCGCTGAAATTGGTTGATTGATTGTTTGTTGTTTTAACGTCCAGCCAGCAATATTTCAGCTATATTCAGGACGAGAACAAATTAATCAATGCTCAATACTTAAACGGGGAATGGGACAGACCA
>JAOXYI010265075.1:0-10668 GCA_028566495.1 Lithophaga antillarum
GCTCTATAGAAGTGAAAAAAAAAAGTTTCTCCATCAAAACATTGAATTATTCCATTACAGATAGCCAGACTAATCTCAAGTTTTGATATGACAATCATGCAAACTCTGTGACTGTTTAGACAGTGATTTACCACGGAGATACTATGTAATAATGATTTTCTGTCTCTTTTAAAAGGTATATCTCCTAAGAGTATATAATCAGACACACTAAAGATTTCGCGACACATTTAATTCCATAATTCAGGACGATATCTTCCAACAAATAATCAGACCATCATAATGAAGTGCTCTTACAAGATTTTTTTTTCACGAAAACATAATTGCCATCTGAAGACTGCCTTGGCTGTATTCATCATTTGTAATAAATACATGATTATTTTACTAGGGGGGAGGTGACGGGGTAGGATGAAGCTGGATTTACCACCTTTTATTACGGTAATTGAATTATAGTTGACAATGCCAATGCTATTTTTCACTTATTGTTGAAGACTGTACAGTGACATCAAGATGAAGCACAGCAACATAACAGAAGAGGATAATTTTGAATTTTTACAGTTATAGCAATTTGTTTTCGTGCATCTAGCAAAGTAACATAACCCCATGTATGTTACCAAAACTATAGGTATGGCACTAAGGTTAATTCATGTATTGTTAATGCAAGTCATTTTGAGTTGAGGGCCATTCTGTGCATGTGTTTTATTGTATGTTTCTTTTTAACGTTTCTGTTAATTGTTTAAATATTTAAGGGAAGGGTGGAGATATCGACAACTATCAAAGCAAAATTCAAAATTTCATAAACACCAACCAAGGACAAGAAAAAAAAACAATGATAATCTTTGTGTGTCTGTGCATATGTGTTCTTAATACTAACACTTTGTCTGTAGTATACTGCCAAGATTACATGTACATGAAACTGAAAATTTCTTAGACCAGGCTCCAGCAACATAAAAAATATTCTTCGCTGAGAATTAGTTTTTACTCAAGTTCAACCAATCAAAATACTCCTGTTGTCATGGTATTTGAGTAAATTCTTAAACTTAAGAAAATTTTAAGTTTTATGGTACTGTGGCCAGATTTCTGCCAGCTTTTTTTGCATCATACTGTCTGTACTCTAGATCTCTTCATAACATTTCACTTTTCTTAAATTTTTATCAGTTATTCTTTTCTACTCCTACATCCTTTCCCATCCATTACATTATCAATGAATTCTCATGCCATTTTCTCAATGAAGATATTTTTTAATCATTTCTGAGTTGCGAAATCTACAGTGTACTCCTATTTCTCCCACACTATCAACCTAGTACTGCTGAACAAATGCAAACCCATCCCAAAGGACTCTATCGTCAAGTTTTTGTCAAGACTTGCTTAAATAATCAAACAATTATATGTGCATGTGAACATCTAAACTTTAATCAATTATGCCATAAAAACACCGATTTTATGTCCCTAATCAGGGGAAATAATCTCTAAGGAAAATGTACCATTTATGGAAGACAATGAGAAAACCAGTAATAAAATAAACTCCAAGGTTTATAGCCCTACCCATGGCCCACGACTGTCAATAAGCTGAGAATGCATCATTACACATAACAATTCGAAATTGAACTGCCGTCATCACACAATATAGATACTATCTAAAATCCGTCCAATACGTCCATATTAAGGATTCTTGTTGTTTTCACCTCAGCTGAACTCAAATGTCAGTTGGGCACAAAAGGAATTTTATGATATATCAATATCTATGAACTTATAATAAACATGATCAATTTCATAAAATTTGTGGTTAATTTCGTGTGAAGTACTTTTTGTGTGGCAATGAGATTTGACACAACTGAGGGCTCAGTTATGTAGGTTCTTGAAAGGTCACTCTCTGACAGCGTTCTTTGCAACAAGATTGCTTTCAATAAATTTTGGTATATGCAAGCACCATCCTGACTAGCACCTTATTTCAGAAATCATGAGAAATAATAAGGCCAGAATATCCAACTTTATTTTGGCTTATATCTTGATACAAGATAGAATATACTGCATTTAAATTTCAAAATTTCATCAACAAGGTAAATTTAAGTTATAATATGGTACCAGTTATTTACAGAGGAAAGAATAATGGCAGACAAGTTTTCTTTTTATTTTTTTGAGGGGGTTGGGGGTGGGGCAATTGTTAAATTATGCTAATGAGTGCAGGTCAGGATTGTTCACATTTTACTGACTGAAAATTAAAATTCTTTTCAATTCTTGCCAAGACTGTTTTCCAAAGAATCTGAAATTTCCTTAAAACTGCAGTAAATAAAGTTCAACTTCATTTTTCCACTTTCTGTGATCCTTCCTGTCATGTAATATTATTTCTTTGTGTGATAATGTCAACCAAAGCCAGTATTTTTACAATATAGCTCACTTTTGTGAAATCTGGCAAAAACAAAAAAAAATTTGATGAAATTTTATTGAAAGTATCAAAAAAATAACTGATGAGAAAAATTACCAAGACCTATCACAAAGAATAATCCATTACTACCATTTGGACTTTAAAATCTAGGAAATAGGAGACTCATGCAGTGTTTGACATTACAATACATGTATTTGTACAATCACAAACATTTTCGATTCTCGTGTGTTTATATAATGTACGATAAATCTATTTTTTGTTAAAAGGCCATCACTAAGATCAGAAAAGTTCCAATTCATATTTAGTGTACTTTGGTAAAAAATAAACATGGGATTGTTTTTGCTTTATTTGATTAAGTAGAGTCCAATTCTATTGTAAATGGAACTTTAAAGTCTGAGAGCACTCTATCATCAAATTAATGAATACATAATTGACACTGTCCATGATACAACTATTGATCTGTCCAATCAAAACGACTCTTTAATATGATCTGACCAATTACCAACTTGGGTAATATCTCTTTCCATTTACATATTTCTCTAGAACATATGCTACTTGTTTGCTGAATTGTCACAAGAATACAATTTCATCATCGTTTCAAATAACATTGCACAATATCCCCCAGTAATTGGAATTTATAAAGAAAACTATATTCACTTATTCTTCGGTGTGTTTCAGCATAGAATAAATGTGATGCAGTGTTTCAAAAATCGGGATCGCTTAAAATTGAACATGTTGAACAAGTTCTATTTCTTCAAATGTGTGTTGTAGAAATTAAAGTCTGAATCTGGTAAAATTGCTGTTTTACAATCATTTCACTGTGAATAATAGAAAATCAATTCCAATTCCAAATTTCATTCCAAAGACAGCATTGTAGACACAAGTATCTTTTTTGTAAGTCACTTTGTGACCTTGACCTTTGATATGTCACTTGTCAAAGTTCTTGATTTTGGCTGGAAATCTTTTGTTCATTCCAAGTTACCTTTTATACATATTTTAACCATATACAAGCTATTTCATATTAGTTGACCTTACTACCCCATACTATGACGGTCATAGTATGACCCTGACTTCTGAATTAACAACGTCAATATGGTGTTATGTAGGTTTCCTGTAATCGGTTCATCTTTACAGTGGCACCTAATTATTCGTTATTGGACTACAACCATTTTTTATTGCTTAACAGCAACTGATTAGCCTTGAATTAGATTTGAATAAAGGGGTGCACTGAGCGCAGCATGATACGACCACAGCATGTCCACAAGAGAAAGTTGAACAAGTGTATATTAAAAGTGAGTGTGGATACAGTATTGTGCTGGACATGGTAATGTGCTGGACACAAAAATATGCTGGAAACAGTAATTTGCTGGACCCACAGTACTGTGCAAAAGTGTGATTGTCCTTTATTTCATCATATTTGAATTCCACTCATCAATACCTTTGCATGGATGTATTACAAGCTTAGTTTTTTGCAATTTTAAATTTGGCCCCTTTCGGCCCTTTTTTCCATTTCAGTTTGGTCTAATATCCTTTATTTTATCATTACTAAATTCTACTCTTTATTACCTTTGCACAGATATATTACAACCTCACTTTTTTGCAATTTTCAATTTTGGCCCCATTTGTCTCCTTTATCCTGAAACCACAGGGGTCACAACCTCCAAAAATCAATCTCAATCTTTATTTTGTACAAAGAATCAGTGTGTCAAAATATGAAATGGATTGCTTCACTAGAACAAAAGTTATCATGCAGTAACCAACCTGTCTACAGACAGAAAATGATAACAACAGCATCAAACCATAATACAACTGCAAAAATTTTGTGGTAGTATAAAAGAACCACATATTATCAAAGTATATGCTAGCCATATTTATACAAATACATAATTATAAATCATTTCATTCACTTCTAAGGTTCACATTCTGCATATAAATATTTATAACTTGATTATTAAATCTGACTGTTACATCTGTTCTTTGTTTTTCTCCAGCTGTTTTTTATAATAGTTCTCCTTATAACATAATATTAAACTGCATGTATAAACCAGTGACCATGTATAATCTAATTACTATAACAAATAATTGCTAAACAAGAAATGTATTGCTATAAATCCTGAAAGTATTTTTCAAAATATGTAAAATACTAAAAAAATCATAATGCCACAAACCAAGCAAGCATTAAAATGTGAAATATTCATCCTTATAAAATGTTTTGTCAAATGAAGAATTATTACCACTGCCATCAGTATTGCCAATACTTTGTTGAATGCCAAACTGTGGCAAGAATGAATAAAATCCACATACTGACATTAGAGTTTGAGAAAAGTTTCAATAAAAATTCATATCAATCATGTCTCGATAATTATCAGTAGGAATATACATACATGTAAATGACAAATAATTAAATTATATGTCAAAAATTTATACACATCAAACCTAAAAATTTGTATTAGTTTCATGTTACATGGAGCTCAAAACTTAATATCTTGTTTCAGAAATTCTTTTGCAGAAACTTTCTCCTTCCTGTTTGATGGAAGACAATATCACAGTAACATCATTAGCTATAGTACATGGATTAAAATTTGTCCAAATCTAGTCAGAGCTTTAACAACTTATGCATCACTTAGAGGTAGCACTTTGTTCCAGTAAACTCATATCTCATCCCAATATTAATTATGCATGTGGATCATCGATTTGTCCCATTGACTTCAAGTCTGGTGCAACCTGTAAATATAAAGTCATAAGTTTATATCAGACTGGAAGGATATAAATGTATCTAAGAAAAAAATCACACAATGCAACATGTCAAAATTAAGTATAGGGATAGCACTTCTATTATTACATCATAAGGCTTTCATCAAAGGGCAACAACTCATTACTTTCAACAAATCCAAGGCAGCCTCAAGTATGTACAATGGATCAGTTTCAAATTATATATGGAGAACCTGCACAGCATAAAATGTTTTGACATTCTCCAACTGATAAAAGGAATATATCTTTCTAATATGAATCCATATTTTAAGTGGGATAATGCTGCTACATGCAGCTGCTCATTAACCAAAACTGAACCAAGAAAAAAGCGATATCCTGGTAAGATACTCTATTAATTGAGTGATTGATTAATACAGTGTAATGCCACGTGCAGCAATTTATCAACAATATTATTGCAATCAACTGAAGCAAATAATAAAAATATTTCAAGTTGTGTAGTGACTTTAGCTGATATGCTACTCTGACACAGTGGCATGTCAGTTGAATGTTTGTGATCAGATAAGAATTTCTAAGTTAATTGTGTTATTTCACAATAATCCTCTTTGATCAGCTGGATGCCTGAAGTAACATTTATTTGGTCACCAATCAGAATTACAAAATGAAGGGTCTTTCTCCAAAAGACAAATGTTGCCCATTACCATTAATCAGACAAAGTCAAATAAATGACTATGTCAAACACTGCATGATACGACCACAGCATGCCTACAAGGGAAAGTTGAACAAGTGTACACTACAAGTGAGTGTAGACACAGTATTGTGTTTAACACAGTAATGTGCTGGAAACAGTACCATGCAAAAGTGTGATTTTCCTTTATTTCATCATATTTGACTTCCACTCATCAATACCTTTGGATGTATTACAACCTTAGTTTTTTGCAATTTTAAATTTTGACCCCTTCTGGTCCTTTTTCCACTTCAGTTTGGTTAATATCCTTTATTTTATCATTACTAAATTCTACTCTTCATTAACTTTGCACAGATATATTACAACCTCGCTTTTATGCAATTTTCAATTTTGGCCCCCTTTTCCTGAAACCATATTGGCCACAATCTTCAAATCAATCCCAACCAAGAATCAGTGTGTCAAAATATAAAATGGATCGGTTCACTAAACAAAAGTTATCATGCAGAAACCAACCTGTCTACAGATTGAAAATGATGACAATGACTATGATGACAGCATCAGACTATAATATGAGCGTGAAAATTTTGCAGTCATGTAAAAAAGGGGCAAAATAGGAGATGTACATCTTCAAATATGTATTCTGTTTTGAAGGAGTTAGTGCTAGACATTATTGTGTAGGCAGACTTCACTATGAAATGAACGTATACAGAAAATTATAATAACATTCAATCTTTCCATAAATACTAAAGCTGTTGAAAGCAAAACTGCTGAAAGAAAACCATTGACCTCAGGCAATTAAGTAAATAATTGGTGATATAAGGTATTTATAAAGTTGGACTTGAACTACAAATCAAGGTGTGAGCAAGGACATATATAATCTGACCACAGTGGCAACAGTAGCTCCCAATTAATTATATTTAGTGATGAATGCCTTATTCAACTTAGCACCTGATGCCCTCTGCTGTTGGAATGGAATTCCATGTTGAAATGCAAAGTGGGTTGATGATAAGCTAGATTAAAACTTTACCATGATGACTGATAAAAGAACAAAGACCAAAAATATTCCTTTCCAACCTGTACTGGATGACATAATCTGTGCAATGACATCATTAAAATGATCTCCAATTAATTCTATGATAAAATTTTATAAAGAATCAAGTAAGTAGGAATAACTTTTTTGCTTTGTTTACATACTGTTAATTATTCAAGGCAAAACCTTCAAGATTTTTTACCTGAAATGTACAGCCTGTAGCTTGTTTGATATCCTCTACTGATACACCATCTGCAATCTCTACCAATACTAAACCTTGGTCAGGAGATACATCAAACACACCCTACAAAACAATATTATTTTGGTCAGGAAATATATCGAATGCACCCTGCAAAGTAAAATATTAAATCTTGGTAAGGATTTACCACAAACACACCCAACAAAGTACAATATTACATCTTGGTAAGGATTTACCACAAACACACCCAACAAAGTACAATATTACATCTTTTGGTCAGGAGATATCACAAACACACCCAACAAAGTACAATATTACATCTTGGTCAGGAGATATCACAAACACACCCAACAAACTACAGTATTACATCTTGGTCAGGAGATATCACAAACACACCCAACAAAGTACAATATTAAATCTTGGTCAGGAGATATCACAAACACAACCAACAAAGCACAAAATGGAACCTTGCTCAGAAGATATATCAAACACACCCTAACACGTAAAATATTAAACCCTGGTCAAGATACACACCAAATACACCCCACAATGCCCAATACTGAATCTCGTCCAGAAGATACCTGAAATACACCCTACAAAGTACAACATTAAACCATGGTTAGATGTTATACAAATCAAACAAACCCTGCAACATATATTAAACCTTAATTGGGAGACACTGCAAAGTAGCAAATTCATGTACTCTGTACTTCAATTATATAGTATCTCCCTAAAATAAGACGACAAGTGTTAATTTAATTACTGTAAAAGGATAAAATTTCGTGGAGGATTTATTTTCGTTCATTTCATGGTCAAGATGTTTCCATGAAATTAAATCCAAGACGGAATTTTTATCTCCATTTAATTATAACTGAATCATTGAATAAACCACGAAAATTTATCCTGACGAATTATTTGCTTGAGCAAAAACAACAAAATTTTACCCCCACGAAAATTAATGATTCTACAGTATTCTCCACTTTAGAAATTTAATCCACAACATTAAGCAGAAGTCTTCAAGTCCTAGTTATCTGAATTCAATGGTCATGATCCTAAATTCCCATCTTTTTTTTCATCTTCAGAATTTTAAAAACAATTACCAACATCACCACCAAGAGTTGTCCTTTATACAATACTTTTTTTTAATATTTAGTTGATCAACTGGCTTGATAAACTGATCTCATTAATATTTGTACTCTTAACAATGTTCTTTTTTTAATATTAAAATCATCTTTGCATTGTTTCTAAGTGTTTTTGACACTGAAAATTGCCAGTTATATTTCTACCAATTAGCAAACAAAACTCCTTTTGTCAGTAATCTCCACTACATGTCCATCAGTAACAGACTTAGATTTAGATCAGGATTGCTCAAACAGAAAAATTAATGTACGAAATATAGAACATGATTACTATTAAACCACCATAGAAACTTTCAGTATGAATAATTACTAATGATTTCTGGTAAAGTTAAGTGTAAATATGTTTGATTTAATGCCTGTAATAAATTCATCTGAAAATATGTTAATTGTCTAATCCAGTAACGCAGCTATTATCAATACACTGATTCACCAGCAAACATGAATTTCCTTTATGTTGTCTCTATGGCCAAGTCTGAGAACCAGAGTTATATTTCTCTTACTTCCCATATAAACTAGATATTAAGTGAAGGAACCATCACAGAGGGCCCTGCGACAGTGCATATATCATATTTGACATTTGCTTTCTGGATGTGATCTTAACCTTGAAGATCGATTGTAGCATCCGGTTTTACTGGGGAGGAAGCCGGAGTACCCGGTGAGAACCCTCGACCTTCGGCAGGAAAACTGGCAATTCTTGTCGATTAAAGTTGGAGTCGAGCACACCTCACCACACGCAAGGCTCAATCTCACAACTTCAGTGTTGACACACTGGGGATCAATTACTAGATATGATTAACAACCTAGATCACTCGGTCACCGTAGGAGGCCCATGACCTTGAAGATAGAAATGCTAAGATCAAATATAACACACCGTCAATATTGCATGTTCGTGTCTAGAATATATGATTTGAATTGGTATCATATGTTTATATTTGAACAAGTTTCATACTTTTTGTTACTGAACAAGTTATGAAGTAAACTTAAAATTATTAACGACTAATTTGATGCAAAGTTTATCAACAACTTTATAAAATCAAACTTCGAAAAACTACTTAGATATTAGAGGGTAAAAGTGTTACCCTTCCCCTTTACCTATTCCTCGACCAACTAGACAAGTTTGTAATTCAGGAGAAGTTTTCAACTGACGAAACTGGTTTAGGTATACCAAGAAACAATAAAATAATACTTGCCATAAGTTAACTGAATAAGCACAAGTTTTTCTGAGTATTATTTTAAATTCTTTTAGCTATACCTGACCCAATTTAGCATTTTGAAGATTTCTGTTGAATTGCAAAATTGTTACATTGGTTGAGGAATAGGTATACATAAAGGGCAATACTTACAATAAATGCAGGGTAATATAGTTAGATACTGAGAGATCAAAGATTTGGAAAAGTTATATCTCGATGAAATATCCATACAAGTATTACTCTCCTTATATGTATGACCTAGTTAAAATTTCCTCCAAAAACAAAAATATTTACATTTTATACAGCATGCACATCTATAATATATCTCAATACTTACTTTTTCTGTTATAATTGTATTAACACAATTTTTACCAGTCAATGGTAAACTACATTCGTCCAGGATTTTATGTTCACCATTCTGTAATATAAGTATGATTTAGAAAGGTGAAGTTTTTTTTTTTATATATTTTGTCCATCCAGATAAGCATTAATTCCAGAACCAAAACTATGGGGTATTGGGCCCAAGTAGCTTTAAAATATGGGGTCATTTTAAAAAATGAGTAAGGAATTTGAAATGCAATGGTTTGTTTTCCTGGTAAAAAATATAAAGATAACATTTGAGCTGTCTTTGAGTTTGTCAATCTGCTGACTTTCACAAAATAAACTACTGGGAGGAGATTTGTTCACCTTTTTGTAACTATTTAACCGAAAATACTATGCAATTGCTGATGCTGAAACAGCTCCATATTCAATTCCAACAAGGGTGGACACACAAATATGTCTTGCCTGCCTGTGGTTATTCAGAAATGGACCTGAGCATGAAAATGTGAAATAAATTTAGCAAATTCAGTGGACTGAGAAAATGAGGTGAAGGTCATGTGACATATGTCAGGCTGATATGTACATCCTCTGATGAATATGTGGACCAAATATGATTGCTGTATGACACATTGTTATTCAGAAATGGACCTGAGCACAAAAATGTGATGCAAATTTAACAAAGTCAGTAGGCCACGAAATTGAGGTCAAGGTCATGCAACATGTGTCAGACTGACATGAATATCCCATGATGAATGTGTGGACAAACTATGGTTGCTGTATGAAGTGTGGTTACTGAGAAATGGACTGGAGCATAAATATATCATGCAAATTTAATAGTCTGTGGACTGTGAAAATCAAACCAAGATCGTGTGACATGCGTCAGGCTGACGGGTACATCTCCTGGTCAATGTTTTGACCATATACATGTATGGTTGCTGTATGATGTGTGATTACTGAGAAATGGACCTGAGCGCAAAAATGTGACAGTCAATGGACCATAAAAATGATG
>JAOXYI010265186.1:0-10667 GCA_028566495.1 Lithophaga antillarum
TTTAATTGTTTTGTGAATTCTAAACATTTCATATTGTAATGTATTTATTCATGTGTAAACACCTCTATCTGTCATTTATTATTATATATTGTAACATTTAAGCTTTCTCTATACCTTTGTAATATTGGTTTATGAGAAATAAAGTATCTATCTATCTATCATGAATGGTTGCCAATAAACTGACCCAATCACTAAAAAACTTAACAAAGCTCACTGGACACGTGAGGTCAAGGTCAGGTGGCACATGTCAGACTGACATATACCCATTAAGATTAATTCACATACCAAACTAAAAACTGTTAACTTATAGGTGAAGCAGTTCTTGAGATATACACTTTTTAATTTTTTTTTTAGTTTATGCCGCCGTCGGAAAAGCAATCCGTATGTCTCCCCTTAAGCGATTACTTCACAGGCGAGACAAAAAAGTGGGGATATAGACGAAACCGGGTCCGGAGAGTCAAAGCTGTCTGCAGTTTCCCCTCTCGAACACCGAATACTGATGAAAAATTCCTCAAAATGAAATCATAGTATATAGAAATCTCATAATTGGTATATAAGTACGTCGATCACAATGTATCGAATCATATATATATGAACACAACGTCTGCACCTTATATAGTCTGTGGGCCAGTATAATGTCACCTTCCTACTCCCGGGCGGAATTTTCGAGATCTAAATATTTAGGAAGCTTGTCATATATGAAGTATAATTTTAGGTGTTTGTCGTCTGGCAATTACAGCAAAGTCATGAAAAAAACAGGGGTAAGATTTCATAGATTTTCGATTTTTCTTCAGCAGTGATACTTTCCGATCGTATTCACTTACGTTCACGCACACAAATACCCAACAACCTTGGTATGGTTAAATAGCCTAGACCGCTGTTGTTACAATGAGTACAAATAATTAATATTTAAACATCAAAGAAGCTAGTTTATTCCAAATATATTACACCTAGCCGCAGATAAATGGTTGAAAATGTGACATTTTATGCTAAACGTTGAAACAAATGGTTTTTGCTACTTTTGTTTGTGTTCTACACTACAGTAATAAAATCCGTAAAAATAATACCTGTTATTTATCATATGTGGCATTTAGAGGCGAAAATACTTTTAAAAAATGGGGGAGGGGGATTTTTGTTATTGTTGAATTTGCCTTTCTTTTGACATAAGAGATGCCAGAATTCCACAATTACACAGCCAATCATCCTAACCTTGATTTTACTTCGTTAATCTATGCCGCTGTAACAACAAAAACTCAAACCCATATTCAAACCATCCTTTAAAGGGCTAAAATGATATATAAATTACCTCCTACTCCAAGACATTTATATGATTTTAGTACCAATGTAGTATTCGGCAGTAAATATCCAAAGATGTAAATGTATTTAGTGCAGATTTAATATATGAACAATATTATTATTATCACAAATACTGTAAAAACAAGGAATTCACAATTTTTATTTGTGGCTCTTCCATGAGATTCCACTAGTAATTATTAACAACTCCTCTTTTATAACTCCGACTATAGTTTAATTTCATATTTTACACCGAATTAAATTTACCTGCCTTGTTCTCCCTGGAAGAAAAATTCTACAAACCCTTCTAAATCTCAGTCAGTTGTTTTCGAAGAAGTAGTATCAATTTAATAAATCAAAGATACCGAAATTAATTTTGTACACAATATGCGCATTTCAACAAATAATGTCTCATCACTTGACACACAGGCTACTCGTGCAATTGTTTCAAAGTAATTCTTTGCAGTTGAAGCTTATTTGATGTTCATGTCTTTATGTCGGCAAAAGTCTACACTTGCGCACTTAATTTGTCTGTTGATACAAATAAGTTAATAAATACAAAATGAGCGAGAGCTTGTCAGGTTCATGTGATAAAACATCCTCACTTACTTTTAATACTATCGAGATAGTATGATTTGAGAAATAAACTAGACAGATCTACATGTGAAAAAACTAATCCGCATATTTTGCAGTGGTTGGGGAGGGGGGAGAGGGATTGTCATATTTTTATGACTTAAAAGTGCGAATTAAATATGAAACAATCTTTCTTTGTGTGTTTTGTTACAAAAAAGACGTATTTATTGTGATACTAAAACGAATATACGAGAACTACCGTAAATTGTCTTCAAATTATTGTTACTGTAGCGATTTTGTGAAAATTACGTTTAAGGCGTTATGTGATTATCATTATAGATCTTACAATTTCATCAATATCAACTCCAATAAATCTATATGTGTTAGTTCCATTTATAATGTAAAATTCTCATGATAAATGATTTTTTATGACGATTTTAACTTCAAATTGCAGTAATTACGATCAAGGCAATGCTAAATATTTCCTTAAATTTGACACATTTAAAGGTTGTCTTTAATATAAATTGACTTTTTTCTATTGATTTAACATAAGTTAATGAAAGTTAAATGAAGAGCTAATTTTCCTGTCAGAGATGCATCACGTTCAGTTAAACGTGCAAAAAAGGGAATTTCGCAGAAAAGAAAATCCCCCATTTTGCGTAACATCTTGACAAAAAAGTGTCTTGCGGCCACTTAAAGATAATGCTACAGTAATTTGTGATATTTTTCGCTCATTTGTTGCAAAAATAACAAGGATGGACTATGTTTTTGTAAACTGATGGATGAAACAAGCCCAAAATAGCATTTTCCAAAAAAAAAATTTCAGGGAGGGGTAAGTTTCTCTATTTTCAGACATATCATTTACATTAAAACTATAACTATTTGTTGTTTTTATTGAAGCTATTAGTCTAAGCTTCTGAATGAAACCAAACTTACACATTTAATGGCCTTTTTCAGTTGTTTTTCTTATAGAGAAGACAAAATAATATTAAAAAACACGAAAAAACTGTGGCATTTAGCTGTATCCTTCTTTAAGAGCCTCATTTTTCCCTTTTTGCTGCAATTGCTGGAAGACAAACAGGTGAATTATGAAAGTATATATCACAAACTAAAAGAAATTATATGTCTTAAAATTCCGCCCGGGGGGAGACCTAAGGTCCAGGTGGTCCCTAAACTAATACCGTGTAGGAGTTACCTCCCTTGTGATACATCATAACGTGGATAATTATGAACAACGTCGTACGGACCAAAATTAAATCATCATGACCCGACTATGACCTAATTGTATTAGAAAATTGAGTCACAACACGTTATAGTGTTGTAGCATCTCATATTGCCCAGAACTGGGAGAATGTAGAACCTTACTGAAATACGGTCATTGCATTGAACATTACAACTACATTAACATTGTTAAAATATGATGAAATCTGTCAATATTATTGCAGCTAGTGAGTGTTTACTGTGCATTTCGCTGCGTCTTTCCGATGGTTCTTTGCCTTTTATATTATAATCCCATATCTTGCCCAACTTGTTTCTCGTGGCAAAACTGTGAAAAATCTCTGCAGTACAGACCTCGGCCAGCTAAACTAAACCTTAACAGCTAATCTTCTTTCAGTAGTTTTCATTCATTGCGGAAGCAACATCCATCGTGGCCATCAAATTACTGACTGACCTAAGAGTTTAAATTTTTCTATCTGAAACTATGCTGATTAAACTGAAGCAAAGCAGAAAGGATCTACGCGTGGTCCTCCATCGAATTTCCTAATTTTGTGCCGATCCAAAGTTTAGCATGACCATCAATGCAGCACATGGTTTCCAATCACACGGCTACTTTTCATAAATGATCTATATGAATGATCATCTATCAATTTCCTCTGTCATCTGCCAGTGATCATAGTGTCGCATTATGGTTTCTAACGAAATTAAAACATCGTTTATATCTTTGACATCGTGATGCTGACAAGGCCGTGTTGATAGCATGACAACAATATGTACATCGCTGACGTTTTAGATATCCTGTCAATATCGCTTGCATAGCGCACATCGAAGTGTTTACAATATCATGTTGATATCGTATATAAATCTTGTCAATATAGTTTGCATGATCAACATCGTGTTCTCATAGTTTACACAGTGGACATCAAAATGTAGACAATATCTTGACAAAATCGTGTCATCGATTACACTACATATCTTGTCAACATCGTCGACATTGCATGAGAACAGTTTTGTGTCGGTACAGTGTCAACATCGAGTATACATCACTTACTCTCTATATACCGTAAACATCGTTTATGTCGCTGACATCGCAATGTGAACAATATTGTATCAATATCCTATGGTCATCGGTTACACTTCAAATCATGTCAGCATCGTGTGTTCATCGCTGAACTTTCTGTAGCCGATGTAAAAGATGTTGACAAGAAATTCAACCAATGTTAACGATATTGAAATGACATCGTATTAACAACATCAACATCGGCTGCAGATGATTTAAACGATGTTAACATGATATTCAATAATTTTTACGATGTAGAATCGATATCGTATCGACAAAGTTGACATTGCAATGAAGGCAATATAAACACGACGTTCAACTAATATTCACGATGTTGAATGTATATCGTATCGGGAACATCAACATCGCGATGTCAACGATGTTTACAGTAATTAAAATAATGTTGACAATGTTGAATTGATATAGTATATATGTCAAGGGCATGACAATGTCGACGATATTGAATTTACACTGAGTGTTGGAAATGAATGAATAAGAAGATTTAAAAACTTTTCCAATTTTTCAGCCAATCACAGCCGACCATGAGAGTCATATGAAGAACCATCAATAACGGACGAAGACGACTGATGCAAAGTGATTGTAATAGCTTACATTACATTTCGGAACGGGTGAGCTAGAAATACAATGTAAAAATATCTAAGTACCCAAAAACATGAATTACATAAAAAAAGGACTGACCCATCAGACATATATTGAAGCTCAAGTGGTGTTAGATTAGTGCTTATCTTTTCCAATATCCTAAGCTACTAAATGTACTGAATGATTGCATAAAAAGGACTGATCCATCAGACATATATTAAAGTTTAAGTGGTGTTAGGTTAGTGCTTATCTTTTCCGATATCCTAGGCTACTAAATGTACTGAATGATTGCATAAAAAGGACTCATCAGACATATATTTAAGCTTAAGCTTAAGTGGTGTTAGATTAGTGCTCTTCTTTTCCGATATCCTAGGCTACTAAATGTACCGAATTTTAGAAGAAAACTGAAATTCTTTGATACAAAAGAATTTTGAAAACAAACTACTAAGAGGAACAACCAAAAGTCAGAGACAAAAGAGATATTTACCCTGTAATGTCAGAAAAAGAAACGGAATTCAGTCAAAGTTCATTGAAAATGAAAATCATTGGCAGACATCAAATATTCAAACTAGAGGATCGCCTAAGCCTGGTTGTAAACCGACCAATTATAAGAAATTGAAATGGTCACCTTGTAATACAGATCAGCATGAAAACCACAAACTTGGTCAAAGACTATCCAAAGATCATTTATGAACAACTTCGGTTTAATTATGTCAGTTGTTTCCATGAAGAAAATCTTTAAGCACATTTCCCATAAGGTCCAACGTTTAACTATGTTTCTCCGTGTGGCTTTTGAAATTCCGATTGACATGAAGAACACAATCTTTGTAAAGAACAATCAAACGATCATTCATGAACACTTTAAGCAGATTTCCCATACAGTCTAATGTTTAACTATGTTTCTCGGTGACGGCCTTCTTGCAATTCATTGTTCATATGTACATGTATATATTCATATGAATGTTGGTATTCATTAAGTACATTTCTGACAAGGTCCAATGTTAAACTACGTCAGGTGATGGCGGTCATCTTGGATTAACCATCGACACAAGAACAGAAACTTTCTAGAGGATCATCCGATGAACATTCTTGAAATTGAACCACTTATATCTTCAAATGAGGCTCGTTGGATTGAAATGAGGGAACCTGTTTAGCGAAATTGTAAATCGGTAAAGTTCAGGTACTTCTGCACTTACCAATGTTGCAACTAATTATAAAATTGTAACAGATTTCACTTCTAAGCAGACAATCACTAATTAACAATTTTCTGAAAAGAACAATTATCATTTCGTATTATATCCTCCACCAAGTACAACTGGTCACAACGATCTACTAGTAGGAAAAAATAACTAAAAGAGGCATTAAGCTCTCATTCAAGCAAAAAACAAAAAAAAAACCAAAAAACAAAACCATCAACAACATCCATTCGACCTTTTTGTGGATTTGCACTTCTCACATTACACCTGTTTTACACCTACTGCGTCTTTTGTCTTTTATTCTGTCCCGTCCAGTATAATCACCATGTAATTCTCGTTTGTTTACATCACTGAAAATTAGACGCTCGTAACCTTGCATATCAAATTGTAACATATTTGTATGTATATAACATATACAAGGAGCATAATTTTCTGTTGAATTTCATTAGAAATGAAGATACAGTACGTTTTAGGCCTCAAATGCTGAGTTTGTAGTGCAGTCGCTACCTATTTTTGTCGCATTTCACCCGGAAGTAGTGGTATCATCACCACATTCACCGGGTACTTTTCGTAATGATTGTACCCCTGGATTTGCGTTGTTTTATCCAGGAGGTTGATCATTGGGGTGGGGATAGCGTTATGGTAAGGGCTGCTTCTATATCCTTTCGTTACAAGCCGCAGATTCATTTCTTCACAGAGGTATGAAATCTTCCTGGTGTCGCACCAATGTTCCGTGCTCATCTGGATTTACAGATCTGTCAACAGGACAACGCTCGCCCACATACCGCAAGGCTATCAATGGACTTTTTAAACGCAAAGCAATATGTATGCAGTGGCCATTCCTCTCCCGTGACATGGTACCTATTGAATATGTCTGGGGTGAGTTAGGTAGGAGGGTTGAAAGCATGGCCGTTAAACTAACGAACGTCTCGCAACTACGCTGTGCTCCGACGGGACAGTGGAACACTATGCCACAAAAATTACCGGTATTCAGAACATTATAAATTCAATGCGTCGTCGTTGTGTCGCCTGCATTCAGTATAAAGAGTAGTATACCAAAATTAGTCCGAACTCATGAGTCCAAAGAATATGACAAATCTAAGTGTAGAAATAGCTGGGATTGCATGAACTCCAGAATGGAGTGAGATCAGGTGTCTCGACAGGGTACATGTAGGCATCTCCTGCTATGAATGCATCACCTGTCATGCAATCCCAAAATCATGGCCGGTAGCAGAGGTCACAAAACGGTTCAGGACTCATTCGGTATAGTAAATACAAATAGACACGTGTAGGATCTACAATGACGAAAATACATCCGCAGTAAGTTGAGACACTGACATTTGAAACCGATCGACCAACTCGTGATGGGGACTGTAAAACTTGCGAAGATTTCAACCTTTCTTTCTCGTATCCTTGCTTGAGTAGAGTTGGGGTTAGAAGTATACCCCTATCAGAGAAATCCTTGTAGTTATAGCAGACTCTGACATTAGTTTATCAACTGATACACGTAAACACCATACGCCGGAGAAGACGGTATATTAATACTCAGGAAAGGGAAGTTTAAGATACGAAAACTCCGTCCCGTTTATCATAAATCCTAGATTTGAGTTGTCCATTTGTATCAATTTTAGGAAAAGATCTAAGTTTGAAACAGACTTTCTAGTCCCTGTACTATCCTTTATTTCAAGTTTACTAGGATATATGAGATATAAACAATCACTGAAATGAGACCTATTGAGTGACAGTACATCATCAATATCAAGGATTTAGCCGGAAGTCGTTTCTTCTTATCTTTCAGAAGGGTTTGTATAAACTCTGTTTCATATGGATACAAAAACAAATTGGCAAGAAGGGGCGCATAATTAGTACCCACTGGAATACCGACCGTTTGCTGAAATATCATTACACCAAATTAGAAAATATATGTTGTCAATCAAAAGTAAGACGTAGACACACAAGATACTGAATTTTGATTTTAAGGATTGTATTGTTACATCAGCTATATGATGTCACTGTAATGGAATGTCATATCAAAATGGCAATGATTTTAAGAAATGGTATTTGTTATCTATTGTGACTTAATAAGTCTTTACGCATTGTTAATAATGTTTTCAAACCGAATATTTACGTGGTGCGTTTCTATGGCGTTCGTTATATTTACAATTATGCACAGTATCTTGAACCAAACAATTTATTAATTTGAAAAATGGGAAACGGGTGGAAATGCGAGATTCACTGAGCATTTACACAATTCGTGCTGACTACAATTCAATTTTATATTTCAAGACACTGAATGTGTATTGTTTTTATCCTGCATATGATAAACATCATCAAAATTAATATAAAATAGTTCAAAGCAAACCAAAGTGAACAGCCATTTCATTAACTACCGGTATGACTGGTATCCATGTAATTTGTTTATGACCTTATGACTCTATAGATCATGGTATCAGCAGACTATACTCTCCTAGGAGACGAATAAAGCAAACAAAATATTTATTGGTATACCGTTATTTGCATAGTTAACCATCTAATTGCAGGAGAAACAAAAAACCTGCTTGATATTGAAAGCTGAACATCACAAGTGATAGTGATTTGCAGTTTGTTTTTTTTTTGTTTTTTGTTTTTTTGGGGGGTTTTTTTTTTCAAGTTGGCATTTACTTGGATAGCGTTTTGTGTGACGAAATTAATTTCCATTGGTTTATCGGTCTAACTACTATGTAAACTTACAACTCTACACAGCTTCGAGGCAAGGAAGGTATTGCTTTATGGCCCATGTTATCAGTATGGCACCCCATTCCATAACAGCCGTCATTTAACATCATTCCAAGTCTAAATCCCCACATAAATTGGTAATATGAGTAACGTTTTACATCCATTTCTGTAACAAAAGTGTTTTTATATGTTGTCAGCTTTAAAATCAAAAGAGTGATTGCTCTAGATGGAAAGGTACAAAGAGTCTTTCTCTGAAAGACCAAAACAATATTTGTTTAAAGTAAAGCTACAAGTACATTTTGTAGGTACTAAAACATTCAGTTTTATTTCGTATTTTAATATTCATTCATGCACTGCAAGTTTTTAGACATTTGTAAAAAAAAAACGAACAAACAAACAAATACTAAAAACATAAATATAGTTCTGATTCTTCAAAGAAAAAGCAGAGGTTTTTTTCACTTGAATTGGAATCGGACTTTGATCTTGCTCAAGCTAGACATCGACCTGATAGTTTTGAAAAAAGTGGCAGAAAAGAAATATAATAATAATATTTTCAGAAGAAAAACAATAAGGTTTTTCACTCAAGTGAAAAAAACCTTAATTATCTTCTCAGAAGAAAAACAATAAGGTCTTTCACTAAGAGTGAAAAGACCTTAAATATTGACACAACCGATGAACATAGTTAAACATTGCACTCTGTGGGAAATTATGCCTAAAGATCTTCTTTTTTGGAAACAGCGTAGACAGTTAAACCAAAACTTGACGATTGATCACTAGATGGTCTTCAACAAACAGATGCTTCTCATGCTAATTAGAATTTCTTCAGGATGGCCGCCACTAATGACCATAGTTTAAAATTGGACCCTACAAGAAATTATACTTAAAATCTTCTTGAAAATAGCCGAGACAATTAAACCAAAACTGTTCATGATTGATCATTGGGAGGTCCTTTACCAGATTTTTGTTTATAATGGCGATTTTGTTTCAAAATGGCTGCCACTGACGAACATAGTTTAACATTGAACCCTATGGGAAATTATGCTGATAGATCTGCTTCTTGGAAAAAGCCGAGACAATTGCATGGAAACTGTTCATGATTAATCATTGGATGGACTTTCACCAAGTTTGTGTGTTCCATACCGATCGGAATTCCAAGAAGGCTGCCACAGACGAATTTAGTTCAACACTGGACCCTGTAAAGATCTTCTTCTTGTACAATTAACTGAAAATGTTCATTATTGGTCATTGGACGGTCTTTCACCAAGTTCGTGTTTCTTTTGCCGATCGGATTTCCAAGATGGCTATCACTGACAAACATAGTTTAACATTGGATGCTATGGGAAATAATGCTTGAAGATCTTCTTTTTGAAAAAAACTGGAAACTGTTCACGACCGATCATTGGACGGTCTTTCACCAAGTTAATGCCCACTGGAATTGCAAGATCTCCCACCATCAAGGAACATAGTAAAACACTGGACCCTATAAGAAATGTACTGGAAGATCATCTCGGAAGCAAATAAGATCATCAAACTAAAACAGTTAATGAATAATTGTGGGTATGTGGTTTTCATTTTATAACCAGGTGAGCGATACAGGCTCAGGTGAGCCTCTTGTGTTTATATATTTTGTAACATTGTCTTCATCAATATCTTGTACGTATTAAAGAGGATACAATTAATTCTATTATTATTTTATCTGTATTCGTATAGAACTGTATAAAACTGTCAATTTTAGCTACCATTTCAGTTAATAACGGCAGTCTCTAAATTCCATAGAAACTCAAGTACATTACAGACAAACCATATCAAAAAAAGAAACTGAAGTTAGATTGTAGCTTATCTGGTAATTTTCAAGTGAAATTATATCCTATTTTGCATGAAAATTAATTTACATACGTAATCAGTTTTTATATGCTATTTAGTAAAAGTAAAGTTGAAATTTCATACTTTTATAAACTGCCAATTTCATCTTCTGTTTTTATTCATACTAAAACAAATAATGTTTACAGATA